>PVIU01005688.1:0-40023 GCA_004026605.1 Ondatra zibethicus | reverse complement strand
AGCGCCGGGAACGCAGCCCGAGCCCCTCATTACTACAATTATGTATGTGCATGGTGTGCCGGTGTTACACCTGCCGCAGCTCCAGGGTAGCGGTCAGGGGACAGCATTTTGCAGGTTTGTTCTCCCCTTTTACCTTTACGTGGGTTCCAGAAACTCAAATTGGAAGACTTTTCCCAAGTTTGACCAAGGCAGTGTCAACCTTCATCAGTATCTAATCCAGGGGAGGCTAGAGTGGGGCTCAGTGGCTGCGCTCTTGCAGAGGACCCAAGTTTGGTTCCCACTGTCCACATCCATCTCCAGCTCTAGGGGATCTGATGTCTTTGGAGTCTGAGGGCACCTACACTCACATGCACACACTCCTGACTCCCCACCTATATAAATCATTTGACACAATTCTTAGGTATGGAGATGGCTCAGCGGTTAATAGCACTCACTCTTTCCAAGGTCCTGGGTTCATTACAGATGGTGTAACTCCAATTCCAGGGATCTGATGCCTCCTTCTGGCTTCTGCTGGTTCCATATATGCATCTGTTGCACTAATAGGCATGCAGGCAAAAATTTAAACACATAAAATTAAATTTTAAAATCTTTTTATTTTTACTCATATTTAATATATGTGTGTGCCTAGAAGCCAGAAGGCCTAGAGCTGCCATCACAGGGAGTTGTGAGATGCCCAACACTGGTGCTGGGAACTGAACTTTGGTCTTGGGGAGATAAATACGTGCTATTAACCACTGAGCCATCTCTCCTGACCCATAAAATAAATACGCCTTAAAAAATCAATTCATATATCAGAAAACATAGAGGACTATTCAGGGAGAAGGAAGCAGAATAAATGGAGGAGAGGAAAGAGAAGCTATAGCCAGAGCAAGATGAACATCACTCGTTTTCACTCAAGCACATTCTTCATTTGAATACTCTACTCTCTTTTAAATTAAAAATCTATGCGTAAGAGTCTTTTGCCTCAGTAGGGCATGGCGGTGCACACTTTTAACCCCAGAACTAGGGTGGCAGAGGCAGGCAGATCACTGTGAGTTTGAGGCCAGCTTGGTCTACAGAACAAGTTCCAGGACAGCCAGAGCTGCATAGTGAGATCCTGTCTCAAAAAAAAACAAAACAAAAAAGTTTTTGCCTGTGTGTATGTATGCATGTGTGCATGTATGTATGTATGTGTGCGTGTGTGCATATGTATGTATGTATGTATGTATACCACATGTATCAGGGCTCAGATCCCCTGGAACTGGACTTAGCTATGTTTGTGACTTAGCTATGTTTGTGAGCTGCCATGTGAATGCTGAGAGCTAAACT
The DNA here is from genome assembly GCA_004026605.1 of Ondatra zibethicus. Taxonomy (NCBI): domain Eukaryota; kingdom Metazoa; phylum Chordata; class Mammalia; order Rodentia; family Cricetidae; genus Ondatra; species Ondatra zibethicus. Next base: position 38,715 of record PVIU01005688.1, on the reverse strand, counting down.
GGGGTCCTTGGCAAAAGCAGCTGGTGTTCTTACCCGCCAAGCCTTCTCTGCCCTCCACTAATATTCTGAGGAGTTATTTGGAAGGAGAGCGGTGGGAGGGGCCAGGAGAGAAGAATGCGGGTGAGTGTGAACACAGAATAATGACATACACAGGATGGGCATGGCAACACAACCCTTTGCTTTGTATATTAGTGAAGAAATCAATTGAAAAATGAAGAAGAAAAGGGTCAGTCCAGAACTTGAGCCTGAGCCTGTCCATTGAAGGGCTATTCCCAGTAGCCAAGACACGGATCCACAGAGACATCTGCCAATGGATGAATGGACAAAGAAATGTGGTGCAGATGCATACATGGGCATTATTCGGTCAGTTGTTCACGACATGGATGAGACTACAGGACACTGTGCACATGCATTAAATCAGGCACAGGGTAAATACTAAGAGCTGGGCATGTGGCTCATTGGTAGAGGCCTTCCCTAGCAGGTGCAAGGCCCCGAGGTCCATCCCATCGCAATAAAACAAACATACCTCCCCAAACCTAAACAAAAATCAAGCACCATAAAAGTTGATCTCAAAGTACAGAACAAAATAGTGATAGGCAGAGTCTGGGAAGTGTGGGAGAGGGGGATGGTGGAGGATGGTGAGCGGTAGGAGGCTGGGGTAGAAAGAGGAGTAATTTCTAAAGTCCCATAGCAAGGTGAGGGGAGCTATGGGTGACAGCAGTTTACTGATTATTTCAGAATAGTGGAGAACATTTTCAATATTTCCAACACAAGAAAAGATGAACGTTTGATGGTGTGGATTTTCCATTTGTTCTAATCTGATGCTGCACATTTTGTATCTGTACAGGCATGGTGCTAGATGCCTTTAACCCCAGCAGTAGGGAGGCAGTTCCAGACCAGCCTGTTTTACGTAGCAAGTTCCAGAACACAGAAAGACCCTTTCTCAAAACACACAAACAGAAAAACGAAATAAAGAATGAATGAGGGAAACATCATACTGCACTCCATAAATACGTATAATTACACAAGTTAAAAATAGAGGATTGAGGCCTGGAGAGATGGCTCAGCAGTTGAGAGCCCTTGTGCTCTTGCAGAGGATCTGGATTTGGTCGCCAGCACCCATGTGCTTGTTTACAACCATCCGTAACTCCAGCTCCAGGGGATCCCACACCCTCTTCTGACTTCTACAGGCCCCAGACATGCACGTGCTACACATACATACATGAAGGGAAAACACTCAACACATAAAATAAAATTTAAAAGATGGTGGTGATGGCTCTGAAGAGATGGCTAAATGGTTAGGAGCACTTGCTTGCTCTTCTAGAGGGTCCAAATTCAGTTTCAGCACTCACACAGCTGGCCCACAAAGCCCGTAACTCCAGCTTCGGGGGATCTGCGACCCTGTTCTTGCCTCTCTGATAGCTACACAAGTGGAACATATGCAGAGACACTCACAAACATTTTTTTAAAAGATTTATTTATTTTTATGTGCACTGGTGCTTTGCCTGCATGTACGTCTGTGTGAAAGTGCCAGATCCCCTGGAACTGGAGTTCTAGACAGTCGTGAGCTGGGTGCTGGGAGTTGAACCCGGGTCCTCTGGAAGAGCAGCCAGTGCTCTCAACCACTGAGCCATTGGTGTAGGAGTTTCTTCTGTTTCTGCGTTGCTTTTGTTGGTTAATGAATAAAGAAACTGCCTTGGCTTAGTTGATAGGGTGGAACTTAGGTAGGTGGAGAAAACAGAACTGAATGCTGGGAAGAAGGAGAGAAGACATGGATCCTCTGCCTGAGATGGACTCCGGTTAGAATCTCCGGTAAGCCACTGGCACGTGGCGATACGCATATTAATAGAGATGGGTTAAACTAATCTGTAAGAGTTAGCCAATAAGAAGTTAGAGCTAATGGCCAAGCAGTGTTTTAATTAATACAGTTTCTGTGTGGTTATTTCGGGTGTGAGCTAGCAGGGCGACCGGGACAAACAAGGGGCCTCCCCTCCTCATACAACAAGCCATCTCTTCAGTCTCACAAACATTTTTTTTTTAAAAAAGAGAAAATAAACCAGACAAGATGGTGCACACCTTTAACCCCAACACTCAGGAGGCAGAGGCAGGAAAATCTCTGTGAGTTCAAGGTCATCCTGATCTACAGAGAGAGTTCTAGGAAAGCTGGAGCTACATGGTGAGGCTATGTCTCAACAAACACACAAACAACAATAAAACAAAAACCACAAAATAAAAAAGATTTAAAAAGAGTGGGAAATTAAATATGGAAGTAAAATATCTCTATATTTTTAAATCTTTTGATAGCCTTTGCCTTTGTGTGCATGCGTGTATGAGTACATGCGTGCGTGCGTGCGTGTGTGTGTGTGTGTGTGTGTGTGCGCGCGTGCAAAGAAAAAAAATCCTAGGAGGCACTGAGGAAGCTATGGCCAGAGGAGCATAAATTTGAGTGCAGAGTGGGATACAAAATGAGTCATTGTCTCAAAACGAAAAGCAAACAAGCAACGATAAAACCAAAGAAAATAGAGAAGAAAAAAGAAGAGTAAATACATTAAAAAAAAAAAAAAGATTTCACAAGGAGGAAGGCCATTAAAGATAAGCTTGCCGCCAGGGGGCAGCCTAAGCCGGCAGGGCTCCGCCGGTTGCCCGGGCCCTTCTCTTTCCACCAAGAAAGTCCTGTGAAGGAGCAAGTTCTTGGCTGATCCCATGAGGGGTAGGTTTCAGAAGTGCTCATGGAGCTTCCTGGGGGCCTCTGGCTAAGGGTCAGCGGCTCGGTCCTGGAGGAAGTTGTGGGCGGAGGACAGAAGGCACCCCTGAGCTCAGATGATACAAGGACTGCTCCGGTTCACTGGTTGCTGTGCCATACCAACACCTTTAATGGATGCCCTGGAAGACAGTGCCAGGGCATCATGGTCCCCAAACAGCCTTTGGGCCTAAGGAGCTGCCTCTCCCTCGGTGGGCGCGGGCCTGGCGCAGCAGGAAGTAAGAGGGGGTGCCAGGTGGCGGGAGAAGTGGCCATGGGCGCGAGGGGCAAGACGTTGGTGCCACTGCTGCTGGTGGTGGCGGCGGTGGCCTCACAGTCAACCCTTTTGCAGGTGGAACCAGAGAATCCTTGTGAGCTGCTCTGGGGGTACTGTTGTGGGATTGGGGGCGGCGACAGGGAGATGGGGAGGTGAAGGTGAAGTATCTCGCATTCTCTCACTTCATTGCAGTATGGCAGGAAGCGGACCTGTTGTCAGGTAAGGCGATCAGAACATGCTTCCTGCGTGGTGGGCCTGCATCGGGGTGCGCCTCAACCATTCCTCTCCTTCGCCCCAGGATCGAGAACTCAAGTGTGTTTGCTAGTAACGGCCCCTGGGGGGGGGGACAGGTGCACACGGATCACGTGGGGGAGTGTCCCAGCGAATCCTTAGGACGTCCCTCCCTCCCCATGCCCTTCAGTTACAAAGTGTGAGTGTGGTGTGTGTGTGTGGGTGTGTGTCTCTGCTCAGTCTGTTCCTCCTCACAGGACCCTGTGGTCACAGGACCATCCCTTCACGTATAGTGGGTGGTGATGATGCAGAGCTCGGCCGCTGGCCATGGCAAGGGAGCCTGCGCATATGGGGTACCCACTTATGTGGAGCGACCTTGCTCAACAAGCGCTGGGTGCTTACAGCTGCCCACTGCTTCCAAAAGTGAGTGTGGGGTCAAGCCGGGGCAGTTGAGGGCTAGGGAGTTTGGTGCCTGGGTAGGCATTTTAGTGTAGCCCCAGGAGTAGCTGTGATGGGTTAAATCTATAAGAATTTATAACATAATGCCCCTGGAGGGAGCCCTTTCCCAGTTCTTCTAGAATGTTCTTTCAGGACATTCTCTGTCCCACTGAGTACATTGACGGCTCTTCCACCTTCCCTTCCTTCCTCAAGTCCTTCCCAAATATTCCCACACTGGTTTCCACGTTTGCTCAGCTCTTTTGGGGGCTGCGCAAGGGTTCCCTTAGGCTCAACTGCTGTCTTTAGGACATCTCTAACAGATGGCAAGACCACTTTTCTGCTCCCCCACTCCCAGTGCCCAGGAGCAAGGACTGTTTCCAGCCTGCCTGGGTTCTGTGGTTCCTGTAGAAGGCTTCTGGGCCCATAAGAAGGCCTTGGCAATTATGCTAGGAATGAGCAGCCTGACAGAGGCCCCACAGAGAGGCCAGGTGAACTCAGGTGGCCTGTCTGCTCTCTCCTTCTCTGGCAGGGATAGTGATCCCTTTGACTGGACAGTCCAGTTTGGTGAGCTGACTTCCAGGCCGTCTCTCTGGAACCTACAGGCCTATTCCAACCGTTACCAGATAGAAGATATCTTTCTGAGCCCCAAGTATACGCAGTCATATCCCCATGACATCGCCCTGCTGAAGCTGTCATCTCCTGTCAACTACAATAACCATATCCAGCCCATCTGCCTCCTGAACTCCACATTCAAGTTTGAGAACCGAAACGACTGTTGGGTGACCGGCTGGGGGACTATTGGAGAGGATGAAAGTGAGGCTGGGTATAGACGGGCTCGGGTGGGGGCGCCTCCCGGTTCTTCCACACCAGTCCCTCCCTGGACTCTGCCGCCGCAGTGAGCCCCTCTCCTCCACCACGCAACATTTTCTCATCGATTTTTCTTACTTCTGCTTGCCAGGAGGACAGGAGGCAGCTCTTTCCTTCCAGAAGCTGGAAGCTCAGAGGTGCCAGGAGGCCTGCAGGGGCAGGGGGATCCCCTAGGACCCACAGGGTGACTTCTGCAGTATTCTATTTATGATCTTCCTACTTCTGCAGTCACCCCCTTCTGTGAATGTCAGGAAACACGCTCCTCCATGCCTGTTTCATCCACCTCGATTCTGACTGTGAATGCCTTACTATTCCCAAGTCATTTCCCTCCACTCTGTACTCACCACTGAAATCCCTTTGGAGGTCCTTAGAGGACATCATCAAACACCTGCCTGCAGTTCAACAGGAACAACCCCCCCCTCAAGATGCACTGATCACAGTATCCTCCTAGCTGCCTTGAGGCCCTATAACTCCATAACTTGGGCATGCCCTTTGTGTCCAGAGTGACCCTGCTCAATGCTCCCTGAGCTGGCCCATTTCTGCAACGTCCCCTAATAAGAATGACAGTGATAGAGTCATCTTCTTTCCTGCATGGCATGTGTTTGGCCCTGTTACAGGCTTGGGAACCCTGGTGCAGCAAAGCGACAGTGTAACTAAAAAAATTCATCTTATTATTATTTTTTGTGCATGGGTGTTTTGCCAGCATGTGGATGTCTCGGATCCCTGGAGCTGGAGTTATAGACAGTTGTGAGTGGCCACACAGGTGCTGCAAATTAAACCTAGGTCTTTGGGACCAGGCTCCCTATCCCAGCAGCGTAATTTTTAAAAGGGGATTTTAAATATTTTATTTAATTTCATACGCATGTGAGTGCATCTGAGTGTATGTGCACATGTGTACAAGATGCCCACAGAGGACAGATGAGGGTGTGGAGCCCCCAAGACTAGAGTTACAGGTGTTTCTGTTTCTGAGCCTCTTAGCAATGCTGGGGTCCCCACTTCAGTCCTCATTACTGAGAAAGGGCTTTTAACTGCTGAGCCATCTCTCCAGGCACCTTTAAAGGGATCACATCTATTTGTTTTGTTTTTAAAACATTTATTTTTTTAAAAGGACCAGTGCCAGGTGGTGGTGGTGGCACACGCCTTTAACCCCAGCACTCGGGAGGCAGAGGCAGGCAGGTCTCTGTGAGTTTGAGGCCAGCCTGGTCTACAAAGAGAGTTCCAGGACAGCCAGGGCTACACAGGAAAACCTTGTCTTGAAAAACAAAGCATCGCGTGTATCTATGAATACCACATACATGCAATACCTGCAGAGATCAGAAGAGGGTTTCAGCTCCCCAGGAACTGGAGTTACAGGTGGTTGTGAGCTGCCTGTGGGTGCTGGGAACTGAACCCAAGTCCTCTGCAACAGCTGTCAGTGCTCTTAACAGCTGAGCCTTCTCTCCAGCCCTGGTTGTTTCATATGTGATGTGGGTGGCGGGGGGCAAATTCACACAACGGCTCATATGTGAAAACCGGAGGGAGGACAACTTTTGAGAGTTGTGGGTCTCGGGGATCAAAATCAGACTTGATGGCAAGGGCCTTTACCCACTGAACCATTTCATCTGTGCAACAGTATATCTTTATGTCCACTTTATAGCTGAGGTAATTGTGGGTATCATAGAGAGTGCCCAAGGCCTCAGAACTAGGAGGTGAGGCCAGGGTTCCATGGCACAGACAGTGCAAGGGAATTGGCAGGGCGAACAGAGAACTAGACGCTGAATCAGCCTGTTAGGTAGAAGTCCATTTCCTTCTCCTAGAGGGTTGTGAGCCCAGGAGCCCACCCAGGCCCACTCCGCTGCTCTATGCATAGCAGATGGTCACCGTGGTGGGTGGCGCGTGGGGGGCGTTTGTCCCCTTGAGCCTTGGCTTCTCTCTTCTCAGTACACAGACGCAGGCAGCAGGCCCTTCTGGTGTGGATATAGGCTCTGTTCACTCTGCAGCTGGGGCAACGGTATCTGGTTTGTGCTAGCTGGGACACGTTGAACAAGACACTCGGCTGAACCATGCCTCAGTTTCCTCTTCTGTGGAATAGAATAATGGAAGCTCTGGCTTCTGAGAGCACGCTTGAGATCTGAGCTCTGAGAGAGCTCTCAGCAGGCAGGACACACCCACTGTAGGTGTTGCCACCCCTGCAGAGTCAGACAGTGCTAGGAGCCTAGACTCGGGGATCCAACATCTGGGAGTCCTCATCTGGCTCCGACAGTTCACTAGTGCATTTTGGTAACGGGGCTCCTCCCCAGAACTGTTTTTAAAATAATGTATCCTGGTGCTGTTATATCCTAGAGGTGTTTTAGGCTCTTGGCTCAGGCCTAAGAAAAGCCTAGAAGGAAAGGGCATCACAGAGCTGCTATCCCTGGTCCAGTACCTGGATGTCTTACAGGACTTGGCTGCTGCGTCCACTGTATTTAACCACCACAGTCCCCCACCCCCGGCCCCGTACATATTTTGGTTACACACTCAGGCAGGGACTTACGTATATTCTCCACCCAGTCTGGGGATGGCATTAACAGTGGTTCCATCCCTCAAGTCCTGTGATGCCGATTATCCACTCTGTTAGTGTGGAGCTGCAGCTGGGGACCATTGATGTCTCAGGCACAGCAGGTGTCCCACAAGCAGGACCCCTTTCTCCATACCCTATGCCATTCCTGCCAGGAGAAGGGGATCCAGGAGCCCATCTCTCTGTCTTCTGTCCCCGCGCAGGTCTGTCATCTCCCTACACTCTCCAGGAAGTGCAAGTAGCTATCATCAACAACAGCATGTGTAACCACATGTACCAGAAGACAGACTTCCGAATAAACATCTGGGGGGACATGGTTTGCGCTGGCAATCCTGCTGGTGGCAAGGACGCCTGCTTTGTGAGTATCACACACCCCACCATGGCTTCTGGGCCCAGTCCCTACCATTCCTAGCTCCAACTTCCATCCAGCTGAGGTTTCACAAGGTACCTCATTCACTCTCAGGCCACCCCGGGAAACAGACTGTGGCCCCATTTTGCAGATGAAGAAGCTGAGGCTCCAGTGCTGTCAGGGCAAGAAGTCAGATTCTTACCTAATCTGCCAGTGCCACAGCACTGCCTTCTCCCTTGGCCTCCCTCCTAGTCCCACTTGTCACCCCCCAGGCCAGGCTTACCTGTGCTGCTCCTCAGGGTGATTCAGGAGGACCCTTGGTCTGCGACCAGGATACAGTGTGGTATCAGGTTGGAGTTGTGAGCTGGGGTATAGGCTGTGGGCGGCCCAACCGGCCTGGAGTCTACACCAACATCAGTCATCATTACAACTGGATCCGGTCGACCATGATCCGCAATGGGATGCTCAGGCCTGACCCAGCCCCCCTGCTGCTGTTTCTCACTATGTTCTGGGTCCCCTCACTGCTGAGGCCTGCCTGAGCCCACCTGTGAAAATACAGTCATCTGTGAAGTCAGGGTCTGTTTCTTTTGTATCGTGTTTGCTAATAAACATGCTTATATTTTCATCGTTTTCCTTGAACTTGGATGGCTTCCTGTACAAGCACCTCCTTTCTCTCAGCCCAAGCCCTGTATCTAATCCCTGAAATCTTGGCCCATCTGCATCAAGTTCTGGTTTCAAGCAGTAACATCCATTTAGTGCAATTACAAAAACCACAATTTGTGGTTGGGCATGGTAGCACTCACCTGTAATTCCAGAACATGGAGACGGAGGCAGGAGGATCAGGAGCCTTCTACAAAGAGCAGCGTCCAGGACAGCAAGTCTCTCATGATTAAGGTCCCTGCTCCCAATGGCACAGGCTGGGTTTCCCCCGTATGCCCAGTGAGAGCTCTCCTGCTTCCTGAGCCTTTCTATTTTCTTTTTGAGACATGCTCTGGTGTCCTCTGGTCTTCCTCATCCTGATCCAGGAGTCAGAGCATCCGCAACCCTCATCTTTTGTTGACGTGGGACCAGTGCATAGTGTGCCTGGCACTGCGCCAACCACAGGACGCACCCAGGCTCCTCAGGAGCTGTTTTGATCACACCCCATAGCACTGGAACTGAGACTCTGGGGTAAAGGATGTGACCAAACCCCACAGGGGCAAAGTCAGGGACTTCCACCTTCTGTTCTGTATTGCCGTGTCCAAGGACCCCCAGGAGATGGAAGGAAGGGGACAAGGTGGACATGAACTGAAGTCTTCAGGACGTTCTAGGAGGTGTCATGGCTAGGCAGACATCACTCTGCCCCATCAACTGTTCGTGTTTCAACCAAGAAAAGCCGAAGTCCCTGCTATGTGACCACATAGGGTAGGCACCTACATGTCCATCACTGTCCACCAGGGAGCAGTCATGGGCTTGGATCTTTGGTTCAGAGGCAGACAGAGGGAGGGAGGACTTGCCAACATTGATGTGATGCAGGAGAGGTACAGGACACTCTGACTCCTGTGGTGTTTCTGCTTCCTCATAGATTTCTCTTGTTTTGCTATCTTCCATTTGATCTCTGGGCTAAGAGTTTCCAAGGGAAGCGTTATTCCTGAGGGCTTGCAGCTCCCTAGAACCCCAAATGCATAGCTGAACCTGAAATTTTCCTTGGCGATTACATCAGTGAGACTGCTTTTACCTTTACTTATTTACATCTTCTAGTCCATTTTCAGAGGACAGAGGCCATCTAAGAGGGGAAGAGGCTCAAGGGAATGTGTCAAAGTCAAAAGGCAGTGCGCAGCTACCAAGTGACCCCTGTGTGTGTGTGGTCAGAGGCCAAAGACACCTGCTGAAACACTGAGACGGGCAGCCGCCAAGAAGTAGCTTTTCTAGCTAGAGAAGCCCACAGGAAACAGAGAACTGGAGCCGAGGGGTAGGGCTGAGAGCGTGGGCTCCACGATGGAGAAAGTGGTGGCCTGAACAAGGGCAGATGCCCAAGGGCAGATGCCCAAGGGCAGATGCCCGAGGGAGTCTCAGTGGTGTAAGTGTCGGTGATGAGTTGGGAGTGGGCTAACTAGATCCCTTAACTAGAACAGGACTTTGTAACTTTCTTCCCTTTGGCTCTTTGTCACTGGAGAGGTTTTTAGAAGAGATCTATTTATTCTTTAAATTTTAGTCATGTGTATGCATGTGTTTCTGTGTGGGGCTATGTACATAGGAGAACACTTGCATGCAGAGGCCGGAAGAGGGTGTTGGAAATCCAGGGCCTGGAGCTAAAGGCAGCTGAAGGTACTACCATCTGATCTAAGTGCTGGGACTGAACTGTGTCGGCTGGAAGAGCAACAGTGCTCTTAACCACTGAGCCGTCTCTCCAGTCCCTTACTGGGAAATTTTTATGTGACCCCAGTATGTGAATATATAAAATAGGTGTACCAATTTACTAATAATAGATCACAAAGAACTTTTTAAAAACAATTCTTTGGCATATGCAAGTCTTACCATTTAAAAAATATTTATTCGTGTGTATATGTGTGTGAGCTGGGGAGGTCAGAAGGGGGTGTCAACATCTGCACAGCTGGAGTCACAGGTTGTTGGGTGCTGGGGACTAAACTCTGATCCTCTGGAGGAGCAACAAGAATTCTTAACCACTGAACCATCTCTCCAACCCCCATAACCATTTTTTTCTGAATGCAGATCTGTATCTTAATAAGATGCTATTTGTCTACAATCCAAAGACGTAACAATCTGATACTTAACATGCTGAAGAGTGACATAGGAAAAGTTAAGTCTTTGTTTCCTGTAATTAAACTGTTATGTTTCCATAAGAACAGAAAACTTTGTATGAACAGTAAAAAACAAAACAATGCAATTAATAAGACAATAGTCTTGAGTCTTAGCCCAGACACTTCAGGCAGCATTGGCCTTGTGTGGTATATGCAAGGTACCATGTACACTGTATGTTTGGAACCAACATACAGTCCCATGTCGGTGAAGTCCCAGGTCGCACGATAGACAAGTCCCATCAGAACACCTCAGATTCTTTATGCCTTTGATGTTTTAGTCATCACACCTTCAGAAATTGCTTACCGTTACGGTCCCTGACTCTTCTATTCAGTTACGACACGGGGCACCAGGAGAAGGGCAGCTAGAGGGACTTTTCTTGAGGATTAGAGACCCAGTGGGTTGCATAGCTGGGTTGGGGTGAAAACTGGATAGAAAGGAAAATGTCAGAACCCAAAAGCATGTTCACAACCCAGCACCTCCTCCCTCCTAGCTGCTGGGGCAGTGTCCCTGTAACTCCTCTTGTTACTGTGCTTCAACACCAAGTACCCAGAAAACAAGGGCACACTCTCTCACATTCCAGGGTGGAGGTGGGCCTGCCCCGCCTCTTACAATCCAGCTCTGATCTGAATGTGCTCTTCCATTTGTTATTTTGAAGCGGCTAGAGGATGACTTGCAAGAGTCAGTTCTTTCCTTCCAACATGTGGGTCCCAGGGATGGAACTCAGTTTGGCAAGCTTGGCGGCAAGCACCACTATCCATCACTGACCCACATATGGAATTTTAATCATGCTAATAAAGATTATGTGATTGGCACCTTGGTTTTCTAATCAAGTGCTGAGTTTTCTGGGTTAGAGTGTAGCAAAAATGTTCAGCACAGAGAGAGGACTTGGCAGGACTATTGATGAAGGTTGCTACCTATTTCAGTTAGTAGAAATGTCGTCTCCCAGTCCTGGTTGCTTCTCAGTGTCTTTCCCCAGCAGCGTAGACTCAGGTCCATATACAAAGACAGCCTCTGTTCCTCCCTGTACAGATATGCCACTTGGCTTCTGATCCTTCTTCCCCTCCCATCGGCCTCCTCTGGTTCCTGTGGTTCCAGGGATCAGCTGGGGATATATGGAGGAGCCAGCTTCCTCCTTGGCCCCAGAAATCACCCTCTGGACAGAATGTCCCAAGACCACACCAGGATCTAGCCTCCAAGTGAGGACAGAAGCTTCGTGTAGCTGAGCAGCATGGCACTGTGGACATGGCTCTAAGAGGGTTGTAGATGAGACACACTCATCCAGAGTGTCCAGAGGGGTCTTTCCTAGTCCTCTGTCAAGAGAGGTGGGATACCAAAGCAAGGTGTTAAAACCACCTTCTGCCATACAAGGACTCAGCAGCCCAGGGCCCACCTCTGTTGGAGGAGAAGGCCTCATTGTTCCAGTCCCTGGCACAATGCAGACTGGGCTGTGCCCAGGGCAGTTGATAAATGCCCAGGAAATCCCCCTTTGGGGAGTCCTGATCCTGAGGGACAAAAGGCCTGTGTTGAGCATTCCTTAGTGTAGGCTCAGGGCCAGCTCTGTAGCTGAGGGGATACAAAGAAAGACTCTTTGGGGTTGGACCCCCCCACCTGTGTATGTGAGGACTGTGCCTGTCCAATGTGGGTGTAGCTGGGCAAGTGTGTATTTTCACGTGTAGATGTGGGAAAGTGTGACAGCCATTACCACATAGCAACAATATGAAACTGTTCTTTACTTGTGCAGTTGGGCAGGTCCCACAATTCCCTCTGGCCTGGCTAGCCACTGTCTGTTCCTTCCACCCCACCCTCCACTCAAGGGGTACTTCCTTGAATCTCAGCCAGCCAGACCCTCCTTTTGGCACTTGAAGTGACAGCAAACCCACAGAAGTGTTCCTGGGCTGGGCTGGGACAGAACACAAGCCCCCTTTGTGCTCCCTTCCAGGCCCCTGGCTCCAAGAGCTTAGGTCCTTTCGCCTCCACCTCCCCGAAGATCCTCCTGGAGCATCAGTAGGGGACCTGTTGCCCTGTCCCCAGCCAAGCCTCCACTGTGTCTGCAGAGAAGAGATGTAAGGAGGGCTGGGAGGACAAGTGAGGTGGGCTCTCACCTCTGCAACATCCATCGATGGAGTGCGCTACGAGCCTCCCTAGAGAGGCAGTGCAGTACTCAGAGCCAAGCGCAGGAATCGTGTTAAGAGAGCTCCTCCCAGCCCCGTCAAAGATAGCTGCTCCGCAGAGCCTCTTACCCTCTACTTTGTCTAGCCAATCAGGGACAGGGCTGTAACTGTTCCAGGGTAAGGAGTGAGTGTGGACAGGGTCAGAAGTCCGTGTGAAGGACCAGGCAGCACAACTCTGTGCTTTGGGAGCCATCAGCAGCTGCAGACAACAGACAAATGCCCTGACTCTTGACCTTGGCGACAGGTCAGGATTACAGAAATTTTTCTTTTTATGGTAATTGTGGTGGTGTATATTCCAGAAAAATCCCAGCACTGGGGAGGCAGAGGCAGGCAGCTCTCTGTGACTATGAGGCCAGCCTGGTCTATATAGTGAGTTCTAGGCCAGCCAGGGATACATAGTAATACCCTGTCTTCAAAAAAGGAAAGATTTATCGTTAATTATGTGTGTCCGTGTCCACTCAGGGGGACAATGAACACACAATGTTCGTGTGAGTACAGTGTCCTTGGAGACCAGAAGAAGGTACCCAGTCTCCTGCAGCTAGAGTTGTCAGTAGTGTCAGCCTCCTGATGTGACTGCTGGGGACAGAATTCAGGTCCTCTGGAAGAGCAGTCCATGTTCTTCTGTTAGACAGGGTTTCTCTGTGTAGCTCTGACTGTCCTGGAACTCGCTCTGTAGACCAGGAACTCACAGAGATCTGTCTGCCTCTGCCTCCCGAGTGCTGGGATTAAAGGCGTGCGCCACCACCGCCCACTGCAGTCCATGTTCCTAACCACTGAACCATCGCTCCAACCTGAAAATTTTCATGAGTCACAAAATATGTTTTTTAACTTTTCTGAGGACTATAACACATGAAAAGCACTCTTATCTCAGAAACACATGACAGGCTACTTTGGCCTTTGAGTCTCTAGTTTTCCCACCCCTTGTATAGGTATTAATAGTGCTTGGCTCAGGAAATGGAGGTCACTCCTAGTTCTGCAGCCCATCCCTCATTGCCATCCCTATGGGACCAATGTCCCTAGTTCCTGGAAAGAGCCAGGCTGTGTACAAACAAGGCCATTCTTTGTAACTCTTTGTAAGCACGTGAGGGCCTCAACAAGAATCAGGGGCAGAAGCAGAGTGGAGAAGGACAGGAACCAGGCAGGTAGCAAGTGGGGAGACTCATAGAAAACAGGAGCCATCCGCAAGTCGGGAAGCTGGTGGTGGACTTGTGAGCCGGGCAACAGCATCAGGCAGAGGCGCAGGCAGATGGGGTAAACTTTGCTGCATGCTGGCTCCCACAGGAACTCAAGAAAGCAAGTCTCTCGTGCAAGTAAGCGACAGAAACTCTCAGTTCTATATCAGCGTCAGGACTGGCTGGGCATGGAAGGGACGAGGAGGGATGAGGACAGAGAATTGTCACCGCAAAATGCTGCCCACTAACAGGTCTCTGTTTTGATGAGTCTTTTCATGCTTTTTCAATGAATAAAGATTTTTTTAATTAGCACAAAAAAGTCATATAGAGAATGATGTAAACCGTAAAAGGTCATCATTACTCAGAAGGAGAGATATTCAGAAATAGGTGGCTAGTGGTCAAGGGAAGGACTTGTTCTCCACCCATTCACCAAGGTGAGGAAAGCAGTGTAGGGAGGAGTCACGCTCCTTCTCACGACTCCTCGGTGATCCAGAGCGGGGATCACCATGGGATTGCCCTCTGTCACCCTAGAGACATGCATCTCTTCTTCCTGGACGTTGTCCTTTACAGAGAATGACCTTGACCTACACGGCATAGCATCTGGTACTTGGGTGGAAAAAGCTCTGTGGATCTCCACAGCAACACTGAGTTTCCACACGTGACAGGAGAAAGGACGGAAACACAGCAGAGACCAAGGCTCACCCATCACATCCCTCGTGGTTAAGGAGCTGGGCTTCACATCAGTCTGGCTTCTATGGGGTTTGTCAACAGTCATGACCTTGTACTATTTCCAGAGACCCCAAGGATACCCTTCCTGAAGATGCTCTCTGCTTCAGGTGGGGTATCAAATAGCCTTCATTTCCTCTGTCATTATCCTACTCCCTCCATCTTTCCAGACCACTCGAATGGGGTTTTTCAGTCACTTGAAGTGAAGTCTGGAAATGATGGCATAAAAGAAACAGGGATCTTCGTGTTCCTTTCATAGATCTTCCTTCAAGAGGGAACTGAGTAGGGGCAGATGGAGGAGGGATACAAGGAAATAGATCAAGCTACCCAGGACCTAAGTCCCAGAGAGAAATATCACCACCCAGATAAAGAAAAGGCTCTTGGAACTTGAGGAAGTAACAGGGAGATAGATGGTTCAGTTGGCAAAGCGTTTGCCATCAAGCATAAGTATGTGAGTTTGAGTCCCAGCACCTCCCCCACCAAAAGCTGGGTGCAACAGACTTTTATAGCCACATATGGCTATATATTATACATTATATTGCTATAATACTAGTGCAGGAAAAGTGCAGAGACAGGAGGATCCTACGAGCCTGTTGTCAAGCTAGTCTAACTGAACCAGTGAGCTCTAGATCTAGTGAGAGATGTCTGAAAACAGGAAAAAAGGGCTGGAAGGTGGCTCAGCAGCTTAGCCGGCTTGGATTCCAGCACTAACACAACTGTCTGCAACTACAGTTTCAGGGGATCTGATACCTTCTTATGGCCTCCAAGGGCACCAAGCATAAAATTAGTGCATTGACATATATGTAGGCAAAAACCCAACACATGAATTTTTTTAAATTAAAAAATAGGAAAATTTCAGGCCTTTAATCTTAGCATTTGGGAGTCAGAGGTAGACCTCTGTGAATTTGAGATAAATCTAGTCTATGTAGTGAGTTCCAGGCCAGCCAGGGTTATAGTAAGACCTTGTCTTAAAAGAAATAAAAGAAGAAGAGGAGGAGGAAGAGGAGCAGGAGGATGAGGAAAAAATAAGACAGCTGATGTACATTGACATGTGCACACAGTCATGTACCTTGGATCCACATGCACATACAAGTAACACAGAGAGGAAAGGCCCTTAATAGCTCAGTGGTAGAACATGTGCCAAATGTATTGGTGGTCCAGGCTCAATCGCCAGTAACACACACACACACACACACACACACACACACACACACACACACACACACACACCCCTCTGCCTGGCCTCAGGTGCTACAGATGGGATGGACAAGAGAGTTCACACTCCCCTTTGTCTCTGCCTCTAATTGTGGCCCCTGTTATGTCTTGTGTGTCTTTCTAGCCCACAATATCCGAGTCCCTCAGTACCTGTTCACCCTTCCTGTCCCTAAATTCAGTCTATGAGGGAGACCAACTTGGACACCTGAGTGACAGGCCAAGCAACCAATAACTAAGTGCCCCTTGTTCCTTCATCAGGGCAGGAGCATGACTGTGGAGGACAGCAAGGAGCTGTAGGGACTCTGGGAGTCTGACAGACCTGGGGCAGCCTAGGCTTACAGAGGCCTGGCCTGCTCTGTAGACTTTCTGAGGCCTGTTGTTCTGTCAGCGTAGCTGGTGGAAACCCGCCTGGCAGAGCTGGGGAAGGGCTCCCAGCAAACCTCCCCCACTGTGATGCCAGGCTCTGGCCAGGGGCTCCTGAGAGAGAACCCAGAGGTGACAATAGGAATAAATGGCTGTCACTGTCACCAGCCCTGTTGATGTAAGCTGCAGTGCCAAGTCGGCAAACACAGTGTGTCCGGGAGCCTCCCCAGATGGCTTTGAGAACTCCCCCAGGAAGAGCCCCCCACCAGCTCCTTCCTGTCCCTCTGGTGGCCTGTGGCTGCTTCCTTCTGGACAGGGGCCCAAGAGACTCCAGGAGCATATAAGGGGAGGGGAAGGAGGTCCAGGCACGAGATACCCTGGGCAGATTCTCCCAGTCAGGTAAGGCACATGGCTCCCGGGGGCGGGCATGGCGAAGTCCAGCTGGTTCCCTGTCTAGGAGTTAGGTCGTCTTTGCTCTTTCCCTCAGATCTTGAGATGTTCCAGCCGGAGGCCATGCTGCTGTTGCTGATCCTCGCCGTGCTGGGGACCCCAGTCTTTTCGGCAGATGGTAAGCCAACGGTGGGGTGTGCTCCTCTCCCTGGTGGCCACCTTATCTCTCTCAACCCCGGAGACCCGGGGACTCTTTCCAGCCTTTGCCACAGACTAAATGAGGTCATAGGACAACCTCCCTGGCTTCAAGGGTGGGAAGACAGGCCCTCCACATGGCTGAGTGTGCTTTCTCCTTGCTGGGTTTCTGTCCACACAGATTATCATGGCACAACAATGGGCACGCCTTTCTGTACTTCCATACCTGAGGGGAAAAACCTAACGGCAGTTCGCATGTATGTTCGGAATAGCGTGATTATGGGGTAAGTATGGGTGGGGTCACGGCCCCTACCGCTGTGTCCTGTCCCAATTCTTCCAGTTTCGGGAACCCATCTATAAGTTTCGGGAACCCATCTATAAGTTCATGGTCTAGAGGGAGAGGGAGAGAGGGAGGGACGGAGGGAGGGACAGAGGGAGAGAGAGAAAGAGAGAGAGGAAGGGAAGGAGACAGAGAGAGAGACAGAGGCAGAGGCAGAGGCAGAGAAACTGAGTTATTCCATAACCCTGTTGGATGACTGATCAATAGTGTCTTCCCCCAGAGTTCTTGTCTGGCTCCCGGTGGCTAGTTAAAGCTATTAGATCTGTAAAGTCAGAGAGCCACTAGGCAAACCTTTTGTCTCTCTCTGTCCCCAAACACCTCTCTTGATTACAGTCCTATTATTATAAAATCCACTTTTAATCCATTTGATCAACCTGTCTTGGTTGATCAAGGTTGGAAATTCACCTGCCTACTCCAGTCAAACACAAAAGGTGCTGAGTTCCCACACTTGAAGCAAAATCTAAGCTGTCTGGCTAGAGTCTAAGAGCTGAGGGTCAGAGGGGAGCTCTGACTGATTATTAGTGGATGATATGTTGGAACCAGAAAACCCAAGTCAGGCCTTTAATAGTGGGGTCCACCCTCCTTGAGGCCCAAGTGGATTTCTGCTTTGTGCTTAGAGGATGGCAGACACGTGGGAGATGGAGATGGACGAGGCAGACAAGCTGAAGACAGTGTATGAACAGGGCTGAGAAAACTCTGCAATGACGTGAAGGATGAGGATGCTGGTGGAGTCAGTGGGTGGAGTCAGTGGGTGGAGTCAGTGGGTGGAGTCAGTGGGTGGGGCTGGTGAAGTCCCTAGAGCATGGAAGGCACCTGTTCTTCTGGGATCTGCTGTTGTCTTACAAGTGACCGAGGTAGAGAAAGTCCCAGCTTGGCCAGGGTCAGCTTCTCGTGACAGTAGCTACTCCGTTTGAAGGTCTCGTGAGCAGGTTCCCAGGTTTTCTCTGCTTGTGATGTCACCGTGCATATGGGGGGACTGAGTCCCCAGCAGGCTGAGTAGTGACCACAGTGCCTGAGAGTGGCTTTGCGAGTGAGACTTGTGTGTCTCAAGAAGTCAGAAGAGAGCGGGAGGGGCACCATGGGCCGGGAGGCAGGTCCTGCTGTGTCTGGAGGAGTGTCCTAAGCTTGTCCTCTCTCCTAGTGTCCAGGTGCAGCATGATGGCAACTGGGACGATGTAAGTGGCTATGCCGAGGGGACTCCTGTGGTACTGTCCCTGAGCGCTGATGAGCACGTCCTCTGGGTCTTCGGCACATACAGAACCTTTATTCAGCAAATAGTCTTGTACACCAGCAGGCCACGGGATCAGTATTTTGGGTCCCTCAAAGGCACCAATGAGTTCTCCGATTATCCTCAAAATGCCGACCATGTGCTCAAGGGCTTCTGTGGCTTCTATGTGAGGGGTGGTTTAAGGGCCATCAAATTTGTGTGGGGGAGTGCAAGTGGGACATGTACAGAGTAAGGCACATGGCCACCCAAGCTGAAGTGCTCTGTGTCACATAACCCCCTCCCCCACTAAACTTCCAAACTAATAAATACAACATCTGCATGAACTCTGTGTCCAGGTGGGATTTGTTCTGAGCAGGCTCTGTGAACTGAAATGAAGGGTGGGGAGCGGTAGGTCAGGCAAGGATTAGGCCTGCCTGCAGTGACCCTAGGCTATAGTCTCCGAGTGTCAGCTCAGAGGCCACCACTGTGCCCTGTTCTCTGTATGCGGTCCACGCTGGGCTGTCCTCTGCTGACTCTACACTGTTCCAGGCTTCTCTGGTTGTTCAAGGGTCCTCAGGAGGCCAGTGAACATTTACCCACAACTTACCCTCACCAGGCTCTTCTTGGCACTGAGGGATCAAAAAAGGGGGTGCGGCTGGAGGAGCTTGGGGGCTGGCTCAGTGTGAAGGGCTTGCTGTGCAAAAAGGAGAACCCAGGTTTGGCTCCCCAGCACCTACCCAAATGTAACCACAGCAATGGGACTTGTTGGGGAGGAGCGGAGACAGGCTGATCCTCAGAGCTCACTGGCCAGCCAGTCTAGCCAAATCTGCAAGCTCTAGCTTCAGTAAAGAGATCTTGGCTCACGAAACAAGCCAGAGAGGAATGGAGGAACAGGAAGACACTCAAGGTCAATCTCTGGCCTCCACATGCATGCACATGCATGTAAGTGTGTGCCTTTCCTCACACCTGTGCACACACACAAACATATATATCACATGCACATCGCACTGATATAGGCACTCATATAGGGGCCCAGAGTGCTGCTAAGGGCCGCAGATAATTTATGTCACCTTTGTGGCAAAGTAGCCCAAATTGATTCACTTGGGTCTCATACCACAAATGTAGACAGAATTCTTTAACAAAATCTCAAGTGAAATGGCAAACCAGGTTAAAAAGAATAGAAACAAACTGCCAAACAAGATCCAAGCTTCCTTGGCATGTAACTCCAAATAACCATTCAGACTGCCGCTGAAATCAGTCTTTAAGTAACAAACAATTCACCAATAGCACAAAAGAAGACAAGCTTTGGACATGGAGAGTTTATCAGTGAAACAGCCTGATGTTTCCTAGGAATCTTATCAGAAACCGCAATTTCAGTAAGAGGACAAGCATTAAACATTTTGTGGCTCCTGGTTTTGTTTGGTCACACTGTAATTCCATGTAAGGCACCTGGATGGCCACTTATAATCTCATTTATCAATAGAGAAGGAAAAGTGTTTTCACAACACTTGGATGTAATTTGAGAGTCCCCCAAATGGTATTCATGACTGACATATAAACTGATGGCATGATTGCTTCATAGTCTGGTTAAGGGGAAGTTTTCATTACAAATATGAGAGACAACAGCCAGAGGCATCAGGAAGAGTCCAGAGCAGAGAGAGAAAGAGAGACTGAACCTGGCCAGCAGACTAGACCTGCCTGGAGAGGAGCAGGAGCGGAGTGGAGACACAGACAGAGGGAGAGCAAGAGAGAGGGAGAGAGAGAGAAAGAGAGAGAGAGAGAGAGAGAGAGAGAGAGAGAGAGAGAGAGAGAGAGGAGGGGGAGAGATGGAGAGCAAGAGAGAGAATAAGTGTGAAATACCCAGAAATAGCAGGCTTCTAAGGAGAATGAGTAGCTGGAGGAGGGAAGCCCATGAGCTGGGGACTTTAGGGCAGGGGAGGAGCTGCGAAGGGCTAGGATGCTAGCATGGACTGTGAAATGTGTAACAGGTACTTGAGATAACAGGGAGCTTGGAAGCCAGTGTGAGCTTTGATATGATAATAGACACCACACATAGCCATTTGTCCCTTCTGCCAATGACAAGGGAAATGACTTCTTTTGGTAGAGGGGAACCAGCTTCACAAGTTCCTGAGAAATGCTGGCTTTCATCTACCCACCAGAAGTCCTCCCACAGTACAGGCTGAGCCCTCTGCTCTCTGGACTCTCATTTGGAGTATGGGGACCTGGAGCCTCCTTTGGACTTGACAGCTGATGTGAAGACATTTGAATTTGACTCTTCTTAGAGAAGGCCACATCCTTGTTCTCAAGGATCCTTATTCCTCTCCTGGGCGGCTCTCTACTCTGAATAAAGTCCAACTCTGCTTCCTACTGGCTTATCTTGAAATAATTTTTTGCATCGAAGCCAAGGATCTGGTTTTACGTGAGTCCAGGTCCCAAAAAGATTAAGCAAACTCTGAAAAGAGAAATCCATGTGCGTCTGATTAAAAGTTATCAAGGATTTATTAGGGGAAAATACACTCATGAATACAGAATTTGGTAAATCCAATTGCACCATCCTCGGAAATCTGGAGACCAATCACATGCTGTTTTATGCTGCCTCAGTTGGCTTTTGCCACCCAAGAGAGAGAGACTTCCCTCCCTCCCTCCCTCCTTCTTTATAAGAGGTCTTGTAGGCAGACAAGAAACACTGCTTTATTAGGCCAGATAGCACTAGGTCATGAGCATAGAGAAACTACCTACCAGAAAATGCATATTTTGGCAGACTTCTATAAATGATCAAAGACCAAAATTAATGGTACATATATAACATTATAATTGAGGTGTTAATAGACACAGGTATAGATGTGACTATTATTACTCCAAAATCATGGCATCCAAACTGGCCTCTTTAGCAGGTGGATGTTCAGTTCCTAGGAATTGGTATTCTATCTCAGGTAAAATAAATCACAAGATGTGTTGAATGAATAGGGCCAGAAGGACAAAGAGGAAGGTTTAGGCCCGACGTGGCTAAGGTTGCAGTGAGTGTATGGTATCATGATTTGTTACAACAATGGACTACCCAGATTAATATTCCTTCAATCTCAGAAAGAGATCATAAACCAATTCACGTTTCTGGGAATAATATTATAAGACACTCTAAAAAATAGTCACCGACCATCCAGGCTGAACAAACACAGGACACAACAGCTGTTGAGCTCTCAGAGGTACCCACAGCCCTACCCTTAAGATGGTTAACTGACAAACCTGTCTGGGTTGGCCAGTAACCTTTGACATTAGAGAATCTACAGGCTTTATTTCAATCAGTTGGTTCAGATGCAGCTAAATGCTAGACATATTGAAGAATCTGTGAGCCCTTGGAATTCTCCTGTATTTGTTTTTAAAAAGAAATCTGGAAAATGGAGAATGCTGACAGACCTGAGAGCCATAAATTCAGTAATTCAGCCAATGGGCTCTCTACAGCCTGGAATATCTTTGCCTTCTCTGTTACCTAAAGAATGGCCTATTACAGTTACTGATTTAAAAGCCTGTTTCTTTACTATACCTCCACAAAAAAAGGATAGGGGTAAATTTATCTTCACAGTACTTACTTGTAATAATTCTCATCCAGTTAAGAGATATCAATGGAAGATTCTCCCACATGGGGTGCTGGAGAGACGGCTCAGTGGTTAAGAGCACTGACTGCTCTTCCAGAGGACCTGGGTTCAATTCCCAGCACCCACATGGCAGCTCACAACTGTCTGAAGATCCACTTGCAGGGAATCTGACACCTTCACACCAATGCACATAAAATAAAGTTAAATAAACCCTAAAAAATATTTTAAAAAAAAGATTCTCCCACGGGGAATGTTAAATAGCCCCATGCTATTTGCAAAATATTTTATGTAAAAGCTACTGGGAAATTATTCTTGTACAGTTTCCACAATCTGTAATTTATCACAATCTGAATGATATCTTATTAGCTAATTCAAAGGCAGACACTAGAAAAACATGTTTGAATGAAGTAAAGGAAGTCTTGCCTTGCTGGGGATTACAAATTGCTGCTCTTTCCTCTTAATTTCCTGGGCTGTGATCCTATGTTAGTTGAAACCAAGGTGAAGGGTAAAATAGAATATTAGTAACCTGTTAAGTCAGAGCAGAAGACCAGTAGATCACATCTTCCTGAGTCTGCTGTTAGAGCAGACATACTGCGTCCTGGATGAGGCTCCTTTCTTATCAGTGACTGCTGTCAATAAAGGTTTGTGTGGTGTGGGGCAATATTATACAGGCCACATATTTTTTTTGCATTGTATCAGCAGCCAGCCTCTCAAGTCACAATAGCAACAGAGATGCTAAAAGTGTCTTTAGATGGGTTGTCTCTGGAGCTCAAGATATGCTGCTCCTTTCTTTGTAATTAGGAGCTTGCCTGAGAAGAGGGGTCAGTTCCAAGCTCATGACAAAGCTATGGACATGACTTTAGTCCAGCTACCCTGGAAACAGAATGCTAATGAATTTACACCTCAGTTTACCTTGGGGGAAAAAGGTGTTTGGATAATAAACGCAGGGTGATCTTCAGGATTTGAATGAACCCTGAGACTCCCTTCCAATATTGCTGTGTGAACTGTGTCTGAATTATTCCCACACCTCCACGCTTGTCCGGAGGGAAAGATAGTTTATGTAGGGGCATCAGACCCCGACAGTGTGGGACTACTTTTCTGTAGATTTTGGCTATGAGAACAAGGACTTGACTGACAAAATTGTTTTCACCCCATGGCTTCATGGTGTGGGGGAGGTATCCGGTTGCCCTACAGGAAAAGTCAGGTTTATACACTGCCCGGGATACTATAGAACGGAGAAATGCCATGTTTTCACAAGATTTCTACAGAATTGACAGTGACTTATCCAAAGAACAGTGTTCCCATAGCTCTGCAAAAACGGGTTACTCCAGGTGGGTGTACATACATACTTCCTGTCGATAGTCCAATAGATCTGTCAGCTGTACATTCACTGCATACTACTTGTGGGCTCACCACACACATCACTGAACCAAAGGAATCCATGGAGCTGGTTTCCAATGCAAATTACATGAGGGTCTTTGTTTAGCAAGCTTAAGTTCGGACTTCAAATCTCCAGCACATTGACAAGGCAGGTGAGAAGAGAATGCAGCCTGAGTTCAGAAAAAGGCAAACTCTTAAAGGGGAAACGCCACAAGTAAGGGAGAATTTGTCTCGTCCACTTTGGATTGGGTAGGGGGAGTACAGAGTGGTAGATTTTTCTTAAGACGAGCCTCTCCCCCAACACAAATAATTCCAATCAGACCAAATTAGACCGAAGAAAAGATGCCCGATGTTTAATGCAGTGCTCCCGGATGGTACGGGGAAAGCATGGAGAGGAAAAGAGAGAGAGAAGGGCAGACCACACGAAACCTGGAGACCACGTGTTCATTCTCTGGGGCGCAGTTTAAATAGCCTGTGGGAGTGGTCTTGACCTTCCCTAGGGAAGGGGCTTATTCCAGGAGCTGGGTGAAGCCCCCAGGCAAACAATCTGGACTTTTTGTATAAAGGGGTGTTAGGGAGCTGGGGTGATGCTTCCGACCAAACAGTAAGAAGATTTCTGAAACCATTGGTCAGTTTTTTGGGCGCGAAATCCTAGCAAAGAACCATGTACCATTGACAAGGTATCTCAGAGGGCAGGATGTCTTCAGAGACATCTGAACCTCATTAAATTTTATGGCCCTGCTCCTTAGCTCCTTAATTGGCTATTTGTAGGGTAACCATTCAAATTCCACTGTTGTAAGCCGTTCCTGGAACTGAGGTTGCTCCCCCCCACCTCATGCCTGTCCGCTTTTCCTTTCGCTGGGCAGCCCCATCCCCACCCGCCTCTAAATGCTCTTTTTCTTGCTGTGTTCCTTTTCTGGCTCCTATTCCTTCTATTCAGTCTCTGCCACTGCTACTGCTGGTCCGGCAGAAACCAGCAAGATTAGTTGGATCTGCAAGGTGCTGTTTCCAGTTTCAGCCCTTGTCCCCCCCAAGCCACCCCCCCACCCCGTGGTGGCTGGGGGCATGGCAGCTCGGCAACACTGTGGCTTATGGTGCTGAGCAATTTTCCTATCTATTTCATGTATGAAAGAATGTGTAAATGGGTGGCTACATGGATATAATTCTGTTTTAAATGTATGTTCTACACGGCCTCTATGTCTTTCTTGTTATTTATATCTGTTTAATATTCCTGCCACAGCTCTAAAAACGTGGCTTCTCCATACAACCATGTGGCCTCTGCCATTTTGGCCAAGGTCAGGTGACCTCACCACCGTCTTGACTAAGGGAAGGTCAGGTGACCAAGTCCCACCATCTTTACTGAGGTATTCCTTGCCTATTCTCATGGTTTACTTACATTTTTCTCTCTAAATTCCTCTTATTGACTCTGTTACATGTGTGTTTTGCTTAATGGCATGCTTTTGGTAGGGTTCACCAAAGCATCCACTTTGCCCAACTCCTGTTTAATGTGTGTGTGTGTATACACGCATGTGGCTTGAGTTAACTGTGTATAAACATAAGTTAGCTTTAACTATGTGTGTATATGTGTATAAAACTTAAATTCAACTGGGTGTAAATGTATGTATATTTACTGTTAAGTGTTATAATTGTCTGTTCATTATATCTCATTCCAGACTAAGAAAACAATAAGTCTCATGTTTTAAATTGGTATGTACTTTTAAATCTCTTACAAAAACACTGTATTTGTACTCCAACCCTGCTTCAAAGCACATTAAGCTGTTCTCCACTATTGTCAATTCTTCCGTTAAGCTTCTATTGCAAGTGGCTTTTTTCTTCTTTCTTCCACAAGTATAAATCTTACCTGTTAAAAGCCAGCACAATCAAGCTTGGACCCAGCTTTCCAGGCAGATTCTATGCTGTAGTTATAACCTCCCAACGGCCACACTCCTAAAGAAAAATGACTCTCCCTCCCTCAGCTTTTACCAACTGCCAACAGCTCTTCAGCTAGGGGTGGGGTGCTGGGAGTCACTCTCCCATCCATGCTGGAATGTTGATTGGCTTGATCTTGTACATGTCTTGTGCAGGCAACCGCAGCTGCTGTAAATTAGTCTGTGCAACCATCATATCCTGTTTACTATGCAATACTTCACAGTGTTCCTCCCCATCCCCCAGTTCTTTCCTTCTTCCATACTGCTCTTCTGTGATGGTCCCTGAGTCTGGGTGGGGAGGAGGTGGCTGTAGGTGACCAAGCACTCACAACCACCAGTTCTTAGCATTTTGACTTCTCTGATCAAGGTTGAGAGCCACACAAATCTATGGATACAAACATAAATATTTAGAAGCTAGTTTCCTGGTTATGGTGGCATACATCTTTAATCTCAGCACTTAGTAGGTACAGGCAGGAAGATCTCTGTGAGTCCAAGGCTGGCTGATATACATATTAATTTCCAAGTCAATGAGAACTTCATAGTAAGAACTTGTCTAAAAATAAAATAAAATAAAAAGCAGTGTCATTTAGCAAAACACCAGTTAAGTCTCCCCCAATGGACTATGATCTCTTCAGTCATGAGATTCTAACCAAGTTTAGAGTACCAAATATAAAGTCCCTCCCTCCAGTGGAACAGGCTTCAAATCTAATCAGAAGATGATTGGCTAGCCCTGTAATCTGTGCCGCTATGGCACCAGAAGATGATTGGTTAGCCCTGTAACTATGGCGCCAGTGAGCACAACTTGCCTGGCATGTTGGAGTTTGTCTTTGTCAGTATTCTATCGCTGTGAGGAGACACCATGACCAAGGCAACTCTTATAAAAGAAAGCATTTGGTTGGGGTTTGCTTAAAGCTTCAGAGGGCCAGTACATTATCATCACAGCGGGGAGTGGGACAGCATGCAGGCAGACATGGTCCTGAAGAAGTAGCTGAGAGTTCTATATCTGGATCCACAGGCAGCAGGAAGAGAGAGCTCCTGAGCCTGGGCTGGGCTTTTGACACATCAAAGCCCCCTCCCTCAATGACACACTTCCTCCAACAAGGGCACACCTACACCAATAAGCCACACCTCCTAATCCTTCTCACTGTAGGGCTGCTCTCTGATGACTAGGCATTTAAATATATGAGCCTATGGGGGCCATTCTTATTCAAACTACTATAGTATTGTAGCACGCAGGATCCAGTGCTGGGCAGTACTGCTGATAGCTCTTCTTTCCCAAAGCCCACAGAGTGCTTTCCAGGACTTTGAAAGTTAGCCAGCAGAGGATTTCCTGATTAGTTTGTAGTTGTCAAAATAGTTTCTGACACCTGAGCATACAAGATGACTCTTGCACCTGAATGGCACCATCTGTCTGGTACCACTCATGTACACGGGCTTACAAATGACCTGTTCACGGAAGCAGGAAAGGTACCACCCCATACATTTATTGAGACTGTAGAAGCACATTGGTTTGTGTCTTAGTTCAGGTTTCTATTGCTGTGATGAAAGACCATGGCAAAAAAGCAAGCCAGGGAGGAACGGGTTTGTTAGGCTTACACTTCGGCATTGCTGTTCATCACCAAAGGAAGGCAGAACAGGAACTGAAGCAGGGCAGGATACCGGAGGCAGGAGCTGATGCACAGGCCATAGAGGGGAGCTGCTTACTAGCTTGTTTCTTTTGGCTTGCTCAGCCTGCCTTCTTATAGAACCCAGGATCAGCAGCCCAGGGATGACACCAACCGCCATGGCCTGGGCCTTCCCCCACTGATCACTAAATGAGAAAATGCCTTACAGCTGGATCTCATTGAGGCATTTCCTCAACTGAGGCTCCTTCCTCTGATGACTCTAGCTTGTGTCAAGTTCACACACAAAACCAGCCAGTACAGTATATTAAAATTATATCAGGAGAATCAGCCCCAAGAATTTATGAGATACATGAGACCAAGGAAAGGGTACAATCCCCTCATGTAAAAAGATGGACATCTAACATCTAATTGCTGACAATGAAACCGCTGTCCCTTGTGAATTTTTTGTTATTCAATAAATATTGACACTGTAGAAACACACAAACATATTTGTACTTGTGACCTAGCATATTTACGACATCAGTGACCCCAGTTCCACCTTCAGGGTACTGACATGAGTTTTTGGGTTTAAATAGGGAAGAAATGGGGAACTGGAGAGATGGGTCAGTGGTTAAAAGTGCTTGCTGTACAACCACGAAGACATGAGTTCACATCCTAGCCCCAATATAACAAGCTGGGCATGGTCTCACGGTCTCTGCAACCCCAGTACTATTGGGGGCAGACACAGGAGGATCATTGGGGCTTGTTCACTGTCAACTTAGCTGGACAAACTGGAGCTCCAGGTTCAAGGACAGGCTCTGCCTCACTGGATAAAGGAGAGGAGTGACAGAGGAGGGTACCTGATGCCTTTGTCTGGCCTCTGCAGGCACACACATGTATGCATGGGCCACATACATGAAACATACACACACACACACACACACAAGAATGGAGGCAAAGGGCAAGAGGGATGCATAATTGAGCAGCCCTGGTCTAGGTGTGGTCTTGCCTGTTGTTACCTCAGCTGTATGCTGCAAGGTGCTGGGAAGAAGTTCTTATTGCTTGAAGGAAGAAACCAGTTCTCAGAGAAAATTATGTTGCAGGGTGCAACATCATCATGGCCCTTCTCTTGGATTCCAGTGAGACCAAAACTTTAGAGAACACTGGAATCCAAGATGATTACACATTTAGGACGATGACTAGAGAACCTGAGGAGCTTTGCCAGCAACGGGACACTGTAAAAACGGAGAAGAGGCCCACTTACTGTTGTTCCTGTATCCTTGGAGAAAGCTGGGTACCACTGGCTTCTAGATAGAAACTCACTGACTGGTTCATGTGCCAATGTGCAGGAGTAAGCAGGTGACTAGAAGCCAAGGTGACAGGCATAAAATGAAAGCAGAGATGTCAGACTTTCATCTTGCTTTTAGTTAATGTGAGGACAGAAGTGAGTACACTTCTTAGCAAGAGCAAACTTGTAAGAGACTGCTTCAACAGGACGAGTGTGCAGACATTGGCTACCAGAGCTGTGGATGCAATGCTACACCATCTCTCCTGGACCCAGAGCCACCCTGGCTACTATGCCCTCAACCCCCACGCCAGCACCAGAGAGCCTTCTTTGGTCTACCACGTTAAACCTGGGGGCTTAAAGACTATGTGCACACTTTCCATCTTCTCGCTCCTCCACAATTACCATCTGGGGAGAGAAAACCGAGAAAGAGGAGATACAGCAGGCTATATTTGTGCATTGTCAGCATCAGGCTGGAAAAATTCTGGAGCTTTCTTGACTGAATCCGGCTTTTCCTGGAAGCTTTGGTGACAGAGGAGGGAAGTGAATGAGGGATTGCCTGCTGGTGAGTAGAGTCTAGAGTTCTGGCTTCTGCCGGGAAAACAGTGATGAGACCAAGGAACTCACATAAAAGAGACTCGCAAGTGAGACAGTGGTGGTGCACGTCTTTAATCCCAGCACTCGGGAGGCAGAACTCTGTGAGTTCAAGGCCAGCCTGGTCTACAGAGCAAGTTCTAGGACAGTCAGGGCTACACAGAGAAACCCTGTCTCAAACCACCCCCTGATCAGAGAGAGAGAGAGAGAGAGGAAAAGAGAGAGACCTACATGCACACATAGCTGTACAGAGATGTAACTGAGAGTGCACTCTGGACTCCTTGGCCCTTGTGATCGTCAAAAGAATTCAGACAAGATACACAGAGCACACTGGAGAGGAGACAGCTAGGGTTTATTACAGTGTAAAGCGGAGGGCTGAAGAGTGGACAACGGCCAAAGGGAACGTGGTCTTGGTCAGGCTCCACACGATTTCTAACATGTCTTTCCCAAGGGGATTTTTCTTGTATGGATGGTTGACAGGCCTGTATGGATGATGGCATTAGGAGAGGTAATGGTATATCTTTGTATAGTAATCAGGAATGGTTACCTGAAGTCTGGTCTAGATAATTATCTAGTTATAACCCTCTGATGAGTTCAGGATGTCTCAGCTCCTCCCATGGCCAGCGATAGGACTTGTGTGACCAGGGTCCTGTAGTTCCAGTTTTATAAACTGTTGGTTTTACAAGCTGTTGACTATGAGAGCCGAGTCCAGCCCAAATGTCTTCCATTCATGCCAACATATCACTAGATATCTAACAATCTCCCCCTCAAGAGTTGAGACCCTAAAGTCATTCAGGAGGTGGGTGTTGAGTCAGTCTGGTTACCTCGGGCTGAGATGGGGTATACTGTCTTCACTCTTGTCTACTTTCCGGCCTCAGTGTACAATCAAGGTATCCAGATGCCCAGTGCTAGGTTGGCACAGAACCATCTGAGGGTGGTCAGCTGTAAGGGAGAGTAGACAGAATTGAGGCAGCAATACAACACACAAAGTCTACAGACTAATAGAATTAGTACTAAGATTATAACAAGTCTAAGCTATTTCCACTATGAAATCTGCAGAGCTAATTCCGAGGTTGCTTACCAAAACAGATGGTGGTGTCTGGGTTGGTTTGAATCTGGTTTTGTAGGTCATGTAAAGTAGATGAGAGTGGAATTGTCAGGACTATAGACACAGCATTCAATCTTGATAGTAGTACAAGGGCCTCCACTGATGCCCCAAGAGTATCTAGAGTGTACAGTTTTGTATGACTGCTTTTCTCATCACTGCATAACTTTGGGATCAGGAAGAGAGGTTGGATTGTGTTGCAGCTGACAAGCAGGTGGGGAAGAGTTCTGGAGAGAGGTGCTATGCCTTCCCTGCAGCTGTGAGACCACAGAAAGAATTGACGCCGAAGACAGCCAGCCCCCTTATGATGGAAACAGCATTCTATTCAGTGTGTTCCAGAGATGCTTGCTATCTAGAATGGATCTCTTATGACTTTCCTCAAACATTGCACGCCAGAATCATTTGTTACCGAGCAGGCCATGAAGAAGAGACTGTCTTGAGTAGCTCCTAATGGCACCCCAGGAATCCCAGGCTGCGAAATGGACTGGTTGAAACACTAGTGCTAGCCAGAGTTAGAACTTACCTACCAGGAAATCATTTCACACTATTCTGATAACCCATGAGACAGTCTTTGACGGATAGGACTAACTCTGACTAAGACTTTAATTATGCACACAGCTTGCCCTCTATTTAGACCTAAAGTTCATGACAGGATCCTGAAGATGGACTTGGGGGTTGGGGTGCCCTCCTTCTGTTCCTCATCCCAATGTGACCACACTGACTACATCTCTCTTCTCTGGTTTTCTTTCTTTTTTTTTTTTTTTTAAAGATTTATTTATTACGTATAGTATTCTGCCTGCAAGTATGCCTGCATGCCAGAAGAGGGCGCCAGATCTTATTACAGGTGGTTATGAGCCACCACGTGGTTGCTGGAAATTTTAACTCAGGACCTCTGGAAGAGCAGCCAGTGCTCTTAACCTCTGAGCCATCTCCCCAGCCCCATCTTCTCTGGTTTTCAATATCACTTTTTGCTTTAATTGATACATTGAGAATGGATGGCATAGTTTGTTGGAACAGAGAGAGTCAAAGTCACTTCAAGCTTTCTCAGTCTATTCAGAGAGTCTCAACACACCGAGTGACGCCCTCTAGTCCTGTAGATATAATAATACAGATGGGAGCTAAGTGACTGTACCTGTGGGAAACTCAACCTGAAAAGAAGGGGTATGGTAACTTGGGACAACAGTTGGACTTTTTCCTGTTGCCCCTTGTATCCAGGCAACTCTAGATGCCATCTTTCAGTCCACTCTGGAGGTAACCAAGGCCAAGGGTTAGTACCACAGAGCCATTTGCTCCCATTGGGAGCGGCCCAAATTATTCTGAGCCCAGGGATGAGCAGCAAACCCTTCTGAGGGATGGTCCTGTTTGATGGAATTCAGGAGAGAGCCACGTTGGGCGCTGAACGCGTCTGGGAGGCATGGGCTGAGTGTGCTTTGTTGCTCCTTGTGTAAGGAGGTTGGCTGACTCGAATGGGCTTTTGTTGCCATCATCTATCTGTATTCATTCTGGGTTTGAAAGTATGTACACTGATCGCCAGAACCGCCTCTCTAATAGTTGGGAGAGTACTATTGGAAAGGGAGGGCCTAGCCCACCTGAAAGTTGTCTCTCATGACCATTGAAAAGTTCTTTCCACACAAAAGTACAGAGAAAAGGTCGTCTGAAGAGGAGCTGGCCCCCGAGGGTCCTCTCTATAACTGTTAGTGTGTGCCTGTTCTTCTGGTGGGGAATGAAGCTTGTCTTCTTTATCTGCAGGGAGATCTCTGTAATCCATGTTCTCATCAGAATCTAGAGTCTAGAGACAACTTGACTTGCAGAACTCCTGTGTCATTAGGAACTGCCATGGATATAGGAAAGGGACTCCATGGGCCAGTGAGAACACTCAGTGCGTCACAGCACTTGCCATAAAAGCCTGGCAACCTGAGTTCAATCTCCCAAACCCATGTAAAGGTGAAAGGGGAGAATCAGCTCCGTAAAGCTGGCCTCTGACCTCCACAGGCACAATATGGCATACATCCTTCACACATATACTGAACAGACACACAATAATAGTGTACTCTTTGTTTTACATTTACCATGTGTGTGGTATTCATGTGTATGAGTGCCTTATTTATTTATTGCTGTTTTGTTTCTTGAGACAGGGTCTCACTATGTTGTTCTGGTTGGCCTGGAGCTCACTATGTAGCCCAGGCTGGTCTCAAACTCACAGAAATCTGCCTGCCTCTGCCTCCAGAGTGTTGGGATTAAAGGTGTGCATGCTTTAATATATGTATATATGTATAATGTATACATGTATGTATGTGCATCATGTATGTGCCTGGGGCTTGTAGAAGCCAGTAAAGGGCATTGGATCCCCTGGGACTGGCCTTACAGATGGTTGTGAACCACTCTGTGGGTCCTGAGATCCTAACTAAGGCTAGAAGAGCAGCCAATGCTCTGAAACACCGAGTCTTCTCTCCAGTCTCATATACATGCATCTTCCATGTGTTGGGGAGACATATGTATGTTTGGGTGTGCATGCATGCATGCATGTGTGTGTGTGTGTGTGTGTGTGAATGTGGGAGCCCAAGGTGGATGCTGGGAATCATCATTGAATGCTCTTCCTCCTTTTTCATTGAGACAGAATTCCAATCAAACCCAAAGGTCACTGCTAATACAACTGGCTTGTTCTGGGCATCCTGTCTGTCTGCTGGAACTGAAATTACAGACAGACCCATTAGAGCCACCTGCCATTGATGTGGGTTGCTGGGGATCTGAACTCTGGTCCTCATAGTTGTCAACAAGCCCTCTAACTGCTAAGTCATCTCCTAAGCCATATATATATGTATTTTAAGAGAAGAAAAAGGTAATTCATAAAGCACTTCAGAAGGGTTTGTCTGCAAGAAAAACTAGGGCCAATATGAAGTGTAAGGAGGGATAGCGGTAATATTGCTCTCTCCAGGTAATATTGCTCCCAAGTAGTAATATTGTTCACCCTAGCAAAGCCTTTTAATGCATAATTTTAGGTTATTATTAGCATGTTTGGTCTATCCAGAGGATCGGATCTCCAAAAAGAATGACAATACTGTCTAATCCCCAGAGACTTCATGAGAGACCGAGTGATCTAGGAAACAAAGGGATGAGCCCCATTCGAAGAGATCTTGTGGCCTTTAATGAAGGAACAGTCCCCTGAAGGTCAGCCTCTCAATTCTGCATTGTTGACTAAAGTGTATCTAATCTTGTTACACACAGCACAGACTCCATCTTGAATTCCTAAGCCCCCATGGGAAGTCAATCAACTGCTTACTATGACATTGGCATATGGTTCGTGGGAAGTAGTTAGGGCTTAGCTGACTCTAGCAGGAAAGAACGAGAGTGACCATGTTTTCAGTGAGTTACCGTGTTCCTGTGTTTGTACACATGTGCCTATGGATGTGCACAAAGCATCAGGTGTCTCTCCCAGTCACTCTCCACTTTTTTATTTTGTCTGTTTGTCCTGTTTTGTGTGTATGTGTGGGCTACGCATGTGTGTATGATTTATTGATTTGTCTCCTAATCTTTTTTTATGGTACAGCAGGTTTGTGGATCTAACTCCTTTCTCCCTCCAGCAACTTGGCTAAAATCAGCTTCCCAGTTTGAATAAAATCAGCCCAGGGGAATACAAGTGGCTCACTGACTCCTGCATCTGGGATGCAGGGAGCCATCCCAGGGTCATCAGTTTTGGTTGGCTATAAATGTATATTGATGAATTCATGAAGGAGAAGAGCTTTTAGTTTTGACCATGTACAATACTCTAATTGTTCACTTTTAGTTTGCATAGTTGCTGGTGAACTTGGCTTCTTTTGCACGACTGGCGACAATTTTTAAAGAAGGGACATTTGAGATGCTCATCATTTTGAATGACGGCTCCACTGAGCCATTGATATGGTTGTTTGCTATGTGACCAGGAAGTTCAGATTTTGCTTGGCAGAGCACACATTTTGTTTGCTCTTCGGTACACCTGGTTTGGCGTTTTGGTTTAATAGTTATCTCTACATTTATTGTATCAAGCTCATCGGGATTCACCATTCTGGAATGAAAGCTGATATGAGATAAATTATCATTGCTATCAGAGGCTTAGGCAGCCATGGGGGTTGCTTGTGTTGTTAGATGAGGATCCTTAGGAAACTTTCCTCTTGGGGAGACGGCTCATTTGGGAAAGCGTCTTCCGTGCAAGCAGGAGGACCCAATTTTGAATTCCCACATAAAAGATGCTCAGGGCAGCCTGCTGCTATAACCCTAAAACCAGGGGATGGGGGCACACAGGTAAATCCGTGGAGTTTATTGAAGGGATCAGTATCTGCTCAGGACTCCCGACACACACACACACACACACACACACACACACACACACACACACACACACACTTCTTTTTTATACTGAGACAATGTTTTTTGTGTATCCCTGGCTGTCCTGGAACTCCCTCTGTAGACCAGACTGGCCTTAAACTCAGAGATCTGCCTGCCTCTGCCTCCCAGTGCTGAGATTTAAAGCATGGGCCACCACCACCTGAACATACATGCTTTTTATTTCATGATATGACAGAAAAAAAAGAGCCAATGCCTTGTTAATGAGTTTGAAGAAAAGAATATTTAGATATTAGAGGATGGATGTATAATAAATGTTAAATTAATCTTTTCTATCAAACACAACAAAACACTTATTTACAACAATTTTACATCATGCAATCTCCTCAACATTGTAAAGTTTATGTAAAACCTTTAGTGACTCCTACCTTGTAAGATTTATGCAAATATTTAAATCTTCACCATTTAGTAAGATGTATGGAAAGCTTAAAAATATTTTGAGCTTTAATTTATTTTTTAAGTATGAGTGTTGCCGGGAGGTGGTGGCACATGCCTTTAATCCCAGCATTCGGGAGGCAGAGGC
The DNA here is from genome assembly GCA_004026605.1 of Ondatra zibethicus. Lineage (NCBI taxonomy): Eukaryota > Metazoa > Chordata > Mammalia > Rodentia > Cricetidae > Ondatra > Ondatra zibethicus. The sequence continues at coordinate 4,304 of PVIU01005688.1, read as the reverse complement.
AGGCGGATCTCTGTGAGTTCGAGGCCAGCCTTGAACTACACAGAGAAACAGTATGAATGTGTTTTGCCTGAATGTATGGATATGTATCACATGTGCGACTGGTCCCCACAGAGGTCAGAAGAGGGCACTGGATATCAGGGAACTGGAGTTACAGATGGATGTGAGCCATCATCTAGGTGCTGGGAACTGAACCCTGGTCCTCTAGAGGAACACACGCATTTAACCCCTGTGCATCTCTCCAGCCGCTATGCAGAACCAGTTAGACTTTCCTCTCTTCAAAGGTTGCTACGTTCCTAGAACTTGAGCAGCCCACCCCTTCCTGCTTTCCTTCATTCCCTTTGCACCAATTCCTTCCAAACTAAACAACCAACTAACAAACTGTGAAGTCTTTTCTCCCAGCCAATGGGTCAAAGACACAGTCTCTTGGACTTGGATGAAGCCAATTGAATTTCCTGCTTGAGGACTTGCTCTTCCTACCTCTGTCAGAAGGGAAGTCTGGTCATGCTGAGCGGCTTTTTGAAACCCTGAACTTATTTCTAGCACAGTCATTTAAAGCAAGAGCAAACCAGACAGACCTCATCGGTCCCTCCCCGTGAGCAGAAGGCCACCTTTGCTGCTTACTGAACAGCAGATTGAAACAAGGGAGGGAAAAGGCGGGTGAAATTTTGTCTTAATACCATGTCATGTGGTGGTGGCACACACCTTTGATCCCAGCACTTGGAAGGCAGAGACAGGGAAATCTCTGAGTTTGAGACCATGCTGGACTATAGATTGAGTTCCAGGACAGACAGGGCTATACAAAAAACCCTTTTTTTGAGAAACAAACAAACAAAAAATAATAATTGTTACCAGACTTTTATTTTAACAAGGGAAGAAATTTCTCTACTGGCCCCTACTGACCCAGTAGAGCATAAAAAACAAACAAACAAAACCAGCAAACAGATGTTAGCAACCTGGGTGCACATGTTGCTTCCAACATTTATGGTGGAGATTTGTTATCTTCTAGGTTGCCTTCAATCTGCTGCTCTCAGCAGGTTAGAACACAGACAAACACACATACATCATTCTGGGTCAGGAGATGAAAGGGCGTATGGGAAACTGAGTACATGGTGTGAACATCAGAATGAAGCAGCTGATTTTGGAGGGGTCACTGCAGAAAACAGAGATTGTTCCTGCGAGACACAGAGCTGTTCTTCTGAAGGTCTTCTACAGCCTTTTGCATGACTTTGGTCACGACTCGTTCTTGGCAAACCAGGATGTCTTGCATTATCGAGTAGCACAAACAGTGCAGAATAAGGGCCAAGATTGCAAAGGCAACGCATTCCTTCAAGAAACACAGATCAGATCAGTGGCTCTTGTGTGAGGAACTTGACTGCTCTAAACACAGCTTTTGTGTTGCCAATCACTTCCCTACTTCCCCTTTTTCTAAGTCTGTCAAATCAGGAGGAGGAGGAGGAGGAGGAAGAAACTCTTCTCCATCATCCTGGCCCTCTTCTCTTTCATTTTCCTCTGATAAACACTCTCCTCTGCTGATTGACAGTTCCTAACGGGTATGCGCCCCTTCTTAGTTCCCTTGCTGTGTCTGACCTAGCCTTTTAAAATTATTTGTTCAGTTTAGCTTGCAAAACTTGATTACATGGGAGTCCCAGGCATGGTAAGATTGGTTACATTGTTTTCTTAGAGTCAAAATAAATTTAAACATGTTGAGTACACAGTAGGAAAGCATATTGCGCACATAGTTTTAAATGGCTGCAAAGCATATGAACATCTTGGTTACAAGGTTTGGCAAAAGTCCAGTTTCTGAAGGCCAGCTGACAAAGCATTTCCAGAAACCATTCCCACAGCCACTATGGCTGAGTGGCATCAGGGTATAAAGGGACGAGCCAAGGGGCTCAGACCACACAGCACAGGTAAGGAAGGAGCAGCAACCCAGCCTGGTGCAGGAGGAGAGGCCAGAGGGGGAGGGGGAATGGGTTGAGCCAGATAGAGACTGAACCATGAGGGACAGATGGAGAGGTTTGGAACATGGGGCTTCTCCAGGAGCAGCTTTAGACTTGGGGGAGCCCAGTGTAAGATGACATCATGGGACCTCTTGCTGAGAGCTTAGAACGCTAGCACTCTGACATTGGGGACTCTCAGTGTGGGCATGTGGGTGAAACCGTCTTTGGGTTCTTCTGAAACCTTTGGAGCCTATGGGAAAAGAGGGTCCTAAATGTTCCGTTGTCTCAATCTGGGTATTGGGATCCCTTAAATCTGGTGTCTTTTCCCCAGAGCCGTTTTGAAGACTTGCCATCTCCCTGTGGCTTCCAAGCCCCAGGCGTATGCCCCAAACCCTCAAGAGCCATGCTGCTGCTGCTGACCTTGGCCCTCCTTGCTGGTCCCACCTGCAGAGCCCAGAGTGAGTACCTGAGCCTCCTTTGTGGCCTTCACCTCCTGCATCCTGTCCTAGGCTTAAGGGCCTCTGAGTGAGGGAGTGACGCTGCATGTTCTTCTGCCTCGCTTTCTCCAGACATACTGGGCAGAAAAGTCGGCACCTATTTCTACGTTCGTGGTGAAGAGCAGGGTGAAATCAAGGTCATCCGTGTCTACTTAACAATAGCAAAGTGCATCAAGGGGTGAGTAGCTTCTGACTCCTGGCTCCCGCACTCCCCAGCTGTGCCTGCTCCTGTGGATGGTCTAGATCCCTAACCTGAACTAGCCTACTCAGAGCTGGGATGCTCAGGCCGGACAGTCATCAGGGAGGCAGGCAGAGAGGAACCTCCACCTTTCTGGTTCAGAAAGAATCACAGGGGCTGAAGGGTCCCTTCTCCACATAGTTCTGGTGGCCTTAGTGCTCCTTGGTAGCGACACAAACTGATTCTATGGTCTAAGAGATGTCCCTGCGTCCACAGGACATGAAATGTGCAGGTCACTCTGCCACTCTATACCTTTGCTCTGCTCCGGAGAGACCAGCCATTCCCCAGGGACAGGCCAGATCTTGACTGTCCTCACCAGTGTCTGCCTCATGAGATCTGTTGTTCTCCTAGAGTGCCTCCATGGCCTTGCATTCCTGGTGCCAAGCTTGGTAAATGCAAGCACAGTGCCCAAGGTTTATAGAATTTCAGATGAACAATGAATATTCTTTTAGTGTGTCTCCTGTGTAATATTGACATCATTTTAATCCTTAAAAAATTCCATGTTGGGTGACGTGGAGAAGGCTGGGCAGATAAAGTGTTTGCTGTGCATGTATGAGACCCTCAGTTTGGGTCTCCAGAACCCACGTGGCAGCTGAGAGCAGCCGCACAGGTCTGGGGGCTGTGAGAGTAGAAGCGGAGATCCTGCTGGGCTTGCTGGCCAGAGTCTTACCCAAAGAGCAACTTCAGGTTCTCTTGGAGACTCTGCCTAAAACGAATAAGTTGGCATACCTGGGAAAATGGCAGGGAAAGTCAGAAAGAGAATTTCCTCTGCAAACACAAAGACCTGAGTTTGGATTCCCAGAACCCGTATAAAAGGAAAAAACCAGCCTGGCAGAATGAACCATAGTAAGCACTGGGGGCAGCAACAGGGACATCTCAAGAGCTCTTGGGCCAGCCAGTTCAGCTGCAACACTGAGCTTCCACTCGGCGAGAGACCTGTCTCCAAGCAATAAGGCAGGTGGCCAGAGGGACAGATACCCAGTGCCCTGCTCTGGCCTCTACATACTTAAGCACATGCATCACAGACAGGCACATGTATGCGTGCACACACACACACACACTCACACCACACCACCACACCACAAACACATGCACACACACATTCCACATTATACACACTTTCACACTTTCACACACACACTCACACACACCACACCACTACACACACGGGCACACACTCACACACTTACATACACACTCAAACACACACCACACTACATACACTTACACATACTACCACCACACCACACACACACACACACACACACACACACACACACACACACACACACACACACACAGAGCGTGATCAAGGAAGACCCAACACCTATCTTTGGCCCCCACAGCACGGGTAAATAGACACGTGTACACCACCTACACACACAATTCAGATTTGACAACATAGTTACATTCCCCTCCCACTTTTGTGCTGCTAGGGACTGAAGCTGAGACAGACCACTGTGCTTGTCTGTAGCCATCACTTTCACGAGACAGGACCTCACTATGTATCCCAGGCTGGCCTTAAGCTTGGCGTCTTCCTGTCCTCACAACTGCTGGAGAGTAGATGGCTTTCCTTTTTAAAATGCACTATTGGAGCCTGGCCTGGTGGTCCAATCCTGTAATCTCAGC
>PVIU01005687.1:0-110359 GCA_004026605.1 Ondatra zibethicus | reverse complement strand
AAAAAAAAGAAAAGAAAATTTGAACTCAGATGAACTTAAGTCTATTTTCTAATATATTTGATAAAATACAATAAAGGATGATTTAATAGCCCAGTCTTCATGGTGAATTTTATATTTCACTTTGTACAGCCTAAATTTAACAACACTGTCCAAAACAATTCAAGTTAAAGATTAATTCATATTTAGTATGTTTGGAGTATTTGAGGGCTTTGAACTGAAGAAGATATATTTATTTCTATGTATATAACACTTTTAAACAGAGTTCCTTATCTGAGAAAGTGTCCAGAGACTGGCACCTCTAAAAAGTCAACAAGAATCAGAGAGACACTACAATGTCACACTACAAACAACTGCTGGACAGATGACTAATGATCTCCCTGGAACCTTTTTCCCGGGAGGCACAGACGGTATTCATCTCCAGGTCAAAATGACTGTGGAGGGCCACTAAGATGGCTCAGGGAATGAAGGAACCTGCAACCAAGCCTCAGAAGCTGAGTTTAATCCCTGGGACCCACAGGAGCAAACTGACTCCTGACAGTTGTCATCTGACCTCCACATGAACACCTTGTACAACTGTGGGTGCTCCTATGTGCGCTCTCTCTCTCTCTCTCTCTCTCTCTCTCACACACACACACACACACACACACACACCATGCTCACATAAAGTAAATGAATATAATAAAAAGATAAATTACTATAGAATTCCATTTCCCTTTGGTGAGGTATTTATTATATTTAAATGGCATCTAGCAAAACTTCACCATAAAAGATGTGTTACTTGGTAGGATGCTTTGTATTTTGTCATATTTTGATTTACTATTACCTAGCATCATTCAACAGCTGAAAAGAATAAATGCAACTGAGGCAGTTCTGTTCAAAACATCAGCACCCACTGAGTTGAGTTACAGCACAGAGAGCCCACTTTTGTGCTGTCAACTCTTCTAGGATTCCTTGGTTCATGGAGTGACACACAAGCCTGAAATGTCAAACTCCTTTTCCTCTTTGGTCCCCATTTTGTGGAGCAGAAAACATCCCTTCAGTGGCCCTGGTCTTTGGAGAGAAAGCCATCTCACCAGCTATCATCCATCCATGAGCAGGACCCTTATTGTCCAGTTCTGGCCTGGTCTTTGTCTGTGAAACTGAAGGCTTCTGGATACTCACAGATGGATGATGAGTAGTGAGGTGATTGTTATCTGTGTTCCCCGGCAACACCCCACTATGGGTAACACAGCTACTGATACCACCTCAGGTTCCCTTTAACAGCTGTGATGAAGGCTTGCATATAGCACCTGGTACCACAGCCTTAATCAGGTCTCGTCCCACCCAATCTTATCTTCCCATCTTCTTTGAGGAAGACCCCTTGCTTGGTAAGTCACATCCACCTAGATTCCTGCCTCATTCTCTCCTTCCAGACATCTCACCTAACTCATGGACAAACCAGAAAATCTATGTGGAAGCTTTATATATAATCCCTGATGTCAAAGGATGTAATTCAAAGTGAGGAAAAGCCTTCCTGACACTCAGAACCATCGCATCCAGATTTGCTGACACCTGAGCCAGGGAGAGATTTGCATGATGGTTTGGTAGAATGCAGGAAGAATGCTACAGAATTAAATCGATTATTGTCAGGTCTTATATATGTTGTGTGAATATAAATAGTTTACCAGTGGCAGTTATCAGTAAATTTTTGGAAACTACTATACTACTACAGTAATAATTTCCTTCCATAGTAATTGTACTAAAAGGACACTTAGGACACTCCAGTGTTATAGTTCAGATCCATGTTGAGTTTACACAGTCTAATGTTGTTGACACTGTCCCAATAACCCAGACTGTCCCAGTGAGCATCTTCACACTTACCTTTCCCTTTCTGCCTTATTCTTGATAGATTTATCTTGACTGATGGCTTTACTATTTTCCATAGAAATCTTAGCCTGGTGGGCTCGCATCTCCTTGCTTTCCCTATGAAATAAAAATAAGAAATAAATGAATGGAGAGGCATATGATGGAGATTAAGAACTAACTCCATAAGGCCACAGTTGAAGATTAGTGAGTATACAGGTAGAGTCCTGGTGCTTACCATAAAGTGTCATACGCCTTAAAAGGGTGCCTTTATGACATAGAACAGGAAAAACAACAGATACAATGACAATGTGTAACAACAGGGCCGAGTTCAAATTCTTTACATGCCTGAGCTTGTGGAGTTGTTTTGTCCTTTGGCAAAGGAGGGAAGGAACCCTAGCTCAGAAGGGATAGCTATGGCTGAGGAGAGCATTGCCACCTAGTGGAGACATGTGTTGTGGCTGGTATATTTGAGCAAAGAGGCTGCATTTACTCAAAAAAAAGAAATACACAGATGTTCAACTTTACCATGATCTGTTTGGGGCCCAGTGAGATGGAAGAGACAGGATACTCTAACCTTCACAAGTGACCTTTCTGCTGACCAACAGTCCATGGGAATGAAAGAGACTAAATAGTTTCAAGTAAGTATAGGAAAGAGCAGACCTGTATTGACAGCTGACTAATGACTGTGTAAGTGCACACGTGTGTATGACAGACATGTCTATTTTTGGACCACTTTTGTGTATGATAAAGGCATACAGTTTAGAAGACTAAAATGGATACGATTACTAATAATTTTTAACTTAATAGTGATCTCCTTAGGTGTTTGCGTGGAAAGGACACTGGTTACCTAGGTCTAGTGGTTTGTTCTACATCAAGAGGGATGGGCAAGGCTAAAATGGGGTTTTAGTCAGCCACCTTGTATCCCATCAGCAGGAGAATGAGAGGAACTCTGGACCCAAGGCAAATGCTCTCAGAGTTTCCCACAGCTTGTTAGTAAAGTGATCTTTCCAGTCACCCACTCTTCCTTCCTTTCCTTTGCTTACGAATGACCAAAGGTTGCTAACAAGCATTCAGTAAATAAGAACAATCACAAAGCAAAAAAGAAATGATGCAACAGGCAATGGGGATTTAAAAAAAAAAAAACCAACCCTAGTACTGCTGCCACTGTGAGGAGGAATGCTCTCACCAGACTTAATTTTAAGATAAATTAGCAGCACACACACACACACATGCATTTAAATAACTTTCTAAGCAATGAAAACTTAAATTTTTTATTTCTTTCAGGTAATATCTAACTTTGGGGCTTATAATTTTCTCTATGTGGTTAGAGACATGATTTGAAAGTGCCTCGTACTCTAACCCATTTTGAAATAAGGGGAGGTGCCTACAAGCTGCCACCGTTGCAGCGCTCAAAGCGGGGAAGGGATGCTGCTACAGTGACTTGACGCAAAGCACACATGCAACCAGAAGCACTCCTGAAGAAAGAAGACAAGACACCCTCTAACCCTGTGGAAGAAGACCCGAACTCAGAACTCCACCGGGTGCAGCACGTTTCATCACAGAACCAGATCATGCCAGGTGCCATTCGGCTATTTCACGGGAGAACTGGAAACTTTGGCAAAACCAACTTTATTTTTTGTCAGGATGTCTCACCAAAAGTAAGGCTTGAAGTTTTTGCATACAACCATATAATTTATAGAGTTGCCATTTAAAAAAAACAAACAAACATTTGCTTTGTTGGTGTGAAGTTTCTGTTTCGCATTGTTTTGTCTATATCAGCATACCCCTGACTATGGCATACAGTAAGTACTTAATGAAGAGCAAGCAAGATACAAGCAAACTGGGATGTAAAGATGCAAGAAAAAAGACATACTCTATTGCCCAGGGGGAAGTCCAGTTCAGCCCAGGCAGTATTTCAAGCGCAATATGCCCTTTGTGAAGTGGGGATAAAGCAATTAAACTGATAGGTCTTTGCTACCTCTTGGTCAGGTCTGTCCTCCTATAATGCAGGCCCAGCAATGTACAGAAAGGAAAGAGGCTCTTTTGAATGCACTGCCACTGTGGGATGAAAGCCACCTAGGAGCTCCACTGGCCAGGACTTCTTATGTCTTACCTTCCTAAGAGAATTCAGCTGTTTTTCACCTCTAGCCCTAATTTACTGTTGAGCCCCCAAAACACTTGGAGGAGGAAGACCATCTCTTAGTGTGCATTATATGCAACTTGCAATCTGAGCTAACTTTACATGATTGTGGTGTCTTCCTAACACATTCAAGCCATTGGCAGACAATACTTTGTATAAATTGGCCTCCTCACACTAAGTGTATGAGATACATCGCACTTGTTTTTGTTCTTACACACACACACACACACACACACACACACAGAGAGAGAGAGAGAGAGAGAGAGAGAGAGAGAGAGAGAGTTTGACTCTCCCACCTGTCATGGGAGAGTTTCAGCTGCTGGGTCTGTTGCTCATGAGCATTGATGAGCAGCTTTCTCAGCAGCTCACACTGCTGGTTCAAGTGCAGATCCCGGATTTCTTGCTCCTCGGCACTATGCGTGTTGATCATTTCTGACCACTCCTTTGTATGCTGGGCCACAATCTCTTTGACCTGTGTGGGGAAGATGGGATGGGTCGGGTCAGCTATGCACTAAAAGCACACACTATTCATGCAGGCCAGTTTGTTTCGTGACTCAATGGACATCTACAACCCACAAAAACAACAATCACTTATCACTGTTTTATTGAGATCAACCTGTCACTCTGGGGGCTAAGTCTCCTACATTGGCCTGTTATTTCACTGCCTGTCTCATCCTTGGGTGTGTCAGGTCTTGGTCGGTTCCAGCACATTTCCTCATCTCATGCTTCACCTCTACTAGCCCACAGATCTGAAGGGAGAACTGAGTGCTCTCTTATTCCTAGATCATGGCTTACTTCATTACCCTTAGTAGATATTAGAGCAGAAAGTTCTCCGCTTCTCAAGGCCACATGGTTTTTCAGTCCCCTTGTAAATGGCTAGAGGCTGTTTCTCCAAATCCTGAAATCTGCCTGACTCTGTGACTTGCTCTAGCCAATGAGGCAATAGCAAGTGTGCCTAAAGTAGCAGTATACAAACAAGATCTTTTCCTTTTTCTATGGATGGTGCCCTGCAAATGAGCCCGGACTGCCCTGCTGGAGGCTGAAGGTCATGCAAGGCACACAATCACCCTGCAGGTAGCAACCCATCAGATATACAAGTGAGGATAACAACCCTTGGCTAACTGTAGATGCTTGAGTGAACCCCACAAAATCAGAGCTGTCAACCTTTTGAATATAGTTCAAATTTGTGGCTCTCAGAATAATGAGTGAATAAATAATAGTTGTTTAAAGGCATATTACATTTTGGCAGCTTAGTACACAGCCAAAGTAAACTGATTCCATTGTCAAGACTTCTGATCTACATGAGGAAAGTATCTAAAACTCATGGCATAGTGCATAAGGCACTAATTCTCATATCCAAAACTAAAAAGAGGCAAAGAGAATGGAGACTGATACATAGTCCCTGCCATGAAAAATAAACAGCACAGAGGAGGACTCCATCCAGAACAATGTGACTATGCATGTGATAGAGCCATGGGGCTGGATGATAAAGCCTTACATAACCATATAAATCTGCTGTTTCAAGCATGTGCTATAGCTGAGAGCTTTAACAATTTTTGATTTAAAATTTATTGTTACTGAAGTAATGTTTGTGTTCTTTCTGAATCTTAGCATTGAGGTCCTCTCCAAAGGCTCACGGCTTTACCTAAGGTCTTTCAAAATCCTAGTTTCATTTGATTTGGGGAAATTGCCAGTAGTTAGGTTCAATGATTAAAATATCAACTTAATTTTTATCACCCTAAAAGTCCTAGCAAAGATGCAGTAAAACGCAAGCAAGTGTTCAGTCCAGAGCCTGGTTGCTTGCGTCGTGTTTGGTGTTTTGCCTCTCTAGGGAAGCATAGTCTATATTTTCAGTACCTGCGGGGCTTCCTTCAGCCCCTTTGCTCAATGTTTCACTTGATACATCAGGATCATCAAACAACACAAGTATCGTCAGTCTATTTCTACACACAAGACAAAAAGGTGTTCCATGAAGGGACTTTTCTCAAAGATGGGTAAAGCTGCCGCAAGCACAAACCTCTGACCCCATCTTCCAAGTTCAACTTCCCGCTACTGCTTCTGACACAAGATCAATCCTGATTTGCCCCTTCGAAAATAAACTATAAAATATTTTCTTCAAGTCACCGTGTTAAAAAAAAAGCGGGGGTGTTTTCTTACCTTAGATTTGTGATCTGATGTCAGGGTCTGAATTTTAATTTCTGTTTCTTTTTTCATTTCAAGACAATTACTTCCCCTGAAAATGGAGAAGTGAAAATGCATGCCAGAAATTAGATATCTTTCAGTTCCCTTGGGCCTCTGTGACAACATTTTCTGATGAAGACAATATAGTCATCAAATGTGTGGTGCCATGGCTCATTGGGCGGCATCCGTTTTTCCAGGAATAGATTTATACCTTAGAAATTAATCTGTACCATGATTACTCAATTCAACCACACACAGAAATATTTCAGACCTAGCAATTATTCTCTTGTTATGGTCTGTTGTCAGAGTTTCCATTTTGGTTCCTGCTTTTCTTTAAGCTGTTTTGTTTTTATTCCATAAAATATTATTAGGAACGAAAACAGTCTTGAAGTGAATTTCTAATTCCCTCATTCTGGTCATAAAGCCAGATTTTTGTCTTTTAAACATGCCAGCGAGGAAGAAAATAGCATTTATTGGCACTACATAGCAGGGGAGGGGGTGGCTTATTCTCTCCTGAGTAGGAAATATATACCAGGCGATTGCCCGGAAGCCATTACTGCTGATTTCAATGCTGGTATTTTCTTCTCCACGTTATTGCGGAAACCAGAACAGGATCTGGGCTTCTGTCTTCAGCACGTATGCTCTGGCTTATGCTAGCCCAGCTCACAGTGCTTCATTTTATGAACCAAGCGTCCTCGGAAAGCAACACTCTCCCCTGCAAATGGGCTCTCTTGTCACACCCGCTGCTTCTCAATGACTGGTACTCTGGTTTCTTCTCCAGTCTGTTATTCAGCAAGCTGAAATGTTCCTCTGGCTTCATTCCAGATAAACTTCCACAGTAAATGTAATGATGGGCTTTATCCAGCCTTCTTAACCAGCTGGCATAAGCTAAGGATCCCTGTAATATTGAGAAGTCACGACTGCATAATTATTCCCCTTTGCGCATTGCCTTACTCATTCTCTGCCCCTGCAGAACGTTTGCTTTGATTTCTCCAACATTAGCTTTTTCTTTCTCTGCCTTCTCCATTCACCTTCTTCCTGCCATCTTAAACAAGCTGAATGGAACATTCTTGAGAGACAGTTATCCTGTAGTTAGGCAGGAACACTTCAGTAAAGTGCCTTTTTCCACTTAACACATGCCCTTCAGCTGGGTATGAAGAATAGAGAAAACTTCTTCACTGACCATGGCAATGAGGTCTGATTAACCCACACTGTAAATTGAAAATATCAAAAATGCAAGATGCATTTAATCCAAGCAAACTACCCAGTCTGCTGCAGAGGATCAACCATCCCTTGACCCCACGCCTTATGACTGGGTGATGCTGACCAGAAATTATCCCACCACCGACTAGATACCCAGGCAAAGGCAAGATTCAGAATTCCGAGTTCACGTGTTCCTGGATGCAGGTAACTCCTGCACCATGGTAAAGTTGGAAAATCACAACTCAAACCATCTTCAGCCCAAGGTCACCTGTACATGTTATAGAAATGGATCCCATTATGGAAATATCCAAACACATATGACCAATTTCCCCTTTGACCAACATTCCAGCAACCTAGAAACACAAAGTCTAGGTGGCAACAAGAAGCTCTCCTTGGAGCAGGCTGTGCAGATGAAACTATCTGATAACTGGCTGTGAAGGTGCTTCCCCTGAGTATTTTAGGTCTTGTATCTTAAGTACTAAGAATATTCTCTCTGCAGAGCCTGGGGGCAGATCTGCATCTGGCAGCATGGGCTCAGAAAGAAACCTGCAGGCAGGCTTTGGTCTTCTATAGTGTGATGTGAAGCTTTATGTATGATAGGACCCCACCACCCCCATGGCCAGTGTCTCATATGAAAGAACCAGTAATAAACAGCACTTTAATTCCACTTTATGCTTGAGAATAAAAATAATGTGATAAAAGTGAGTTCTTATTTAAAGTCCTAGGGATATTGTTGTTACAAATTTAGGACCCTAATATCATTCCTGGCTGAGAAATTTACTATACAGTTCTTGCGTCTGAAAACTCACAGTAAAACACAGAAAGAGCCCACATCTGTGCACAGAAGCACTGCACTAACTGGACTTAGTGGGCTCAAAAACAGAAAGAAGACATGAATTTGGGAGGGAGGTGTGTTGAGAGGAATATGGCAGATTCAGAGGGAGGAAACAGGATGTATATCATTGTATTTCATTGGATACATGTGTAAAATTCTCAAAGTGACAAAATTTTTTTAAAAAAAAAGAAAACTGCAATAGTGCAATCCAGGAAAAACATAGAACATTTGTTGAAAAGTGATGTATAAATAAAAATAAGTATACTCTTGGAAAGAGTTGTAAATCTGTCAAGACTTCTCCCCTTATAAACACAGTATTAGGGTCTATACCACACGTTCAACATTTTGTTTCAAGATGTCACTGAAAATAAGAAAATGACATTTTTAAAAGTTAATGCTGCTGATACAGTCAGAAGTCTGTAAAAGTCATGCTTATGGTTTGAGCGTGACATGTCTTTAGAGGCTCATATTCTGCATGCCTTGTTCCAGGTGGACTTATTCTTGGAGGCTAAGGGACCTTTAGCACCAGGGTTTTGCTGGAAGGGGCAGGTCATTAGGGACATGACTTGGTGGTTATGACTGCTGCTGGTGTCTGTCTCTCCTTCTGATTCCTGGCCCTCAGTGATGCGAACATGCTCTCCCACATACTTCTGCTGATAAGAATGACCTGCCAGCCTCCTCCACCACAATAGCGTGAATCCAGGAACCAGAAACTTGTCCTGACTCACTTAAAATATACATCCGAATGCTTTTAAAGCAACAGGCCATGGCTCTGCTTCAGTGATGCACAGAGAAACAATGCAGGAAACAAAGGAGGATTGTATAAACACTGTGTGTCCACGCAAACTGCCTGGTGTGTGTTTTTCTGGAATATAAATGAAGGCAACTCCAAACGTGAGCTCCACGGTGAGAGGGGCACATAATTATCACCACTGATGCCCCAAGCAAAGGACACTGGCTCCATGTCTTGAAATTAGAATTTTGGAGACCAGAATTGTAACTAACACAGACCATTCTGAGTTCAAAATCTTAGTTTTCTATGTATATCTTGACTGAATGTTAAAGAGAAAAAATAAGGGAGAAAACTAGAAAGACATTTGTACTTATTTTCTCTTATTCTTTCACACCACGGAAGGCTAGAAAACCTCAGCAGAGAGTTAAAACATTAAAAAAAATCATAAAATCCACTGAAGGAGAACAAAACTGGGCCCAATATGATGTCTGAAATAGAACACATACATAAATGCATATAGACACACACACACACTTGACGGTATTGCCCAAGTTTTTTACTAAAAAGTGGGAAAGCATTGAACAGGACATGCAGATGGATATCGGCCAGGACCATCCTTCATCAAGTAAACCAGGTCAGCAGTGCCATGTATGACCCATCATCACCTACACTGGTATCCTGTACCATGAGAAAAGCTGCACTGTGGGGTGTGTCTCTCCAAGACTCACAATCTCCCTCTTCTTCCTCTACCTATGAGGAAGTTCTGAAGCTACAGAGAGAGGTGTTCTATAAAACAACTGAGCAGTAATGTTGCAAAATGAAAATCCCATGAAAGATGGAGAGAAACAGGATCTATCAGAGAATAAGGAGACAGAGCAAAAAGTAAGTGCAGTGTGCAATTCCAGAGAGGATGCCAGAAAGAATGTTGGGAAACTGGTCAAAGTATTGCTATTTAATCAATGAAACTGCACCAATGTCAACTTTTTGTCTGATTATTATAATGCAGTAAGAAGGGATTTTTAATATTATCAAAAAACCAAGGTACATGTCCTACAAGCACATGTTCCAATATCCCCAGTGGATGCCTAAAACCACAGATATACAGGACTGTAGCATATTTTCTCTATGAACAGACCCATGACAGTGTTTACTGTGTACATTAGGCACAGTGAAATAGTAGTAATGGGAGCTAATAATAGCATAGAACAATTAACAAGTAATATGCTGTAAAAGAAACCATTTTTGGACTGTGATGAAATGCAGCTAACTATATTTTTGTACCCTTTAAAATTACTTATAAAACAAAAAGTTATAACCAATTCTCAGAGTGGAAGAGTTAATTTTAAAATTATTTTCAGCTAAATTTTGTTGACTTTTTCCTTTTTTGGAGACAGGGTTTCTCTGTAGCTTTGGAGCCTGTCCTGGAACTAGCTCTGTAGACCAGGCTGGCCTTGAACTCACAGAGATCCACTTGCCTCTGTCTCCTGAGTGTTGGATTTAAAGGCATGCGCCACCACTGCCTGGATGCTAAACATTCTTTTTAAAGAAATCAGAACTAATTACCATGAACTAAAGGTTTGGGGAACTCGGATGAGATCATCCTTACACTATGCCTAAGGTGACCGATGCCACAGCCCACTGTGATAACACAGGGTTGGAAATGAATGGACCTCTTATCTTCTAGGCACAATTCTTCATGATGAAATTGCACTAACACTACGTTCTTCCATGGTGTAAGGCAGCTGAGCTGTGCAAAGTCACACTGATAGAGGGAGGAGGCGTCAGACGTTAACCAGCAGTCTTACCCCTTCTTCTTCATTGCCTTCTCCAGGATTTTCTCATGAGTCGACTTCTCTTTGTCGTACTGGGCCACAATTTTGTCAACTTGTGTGCAGTGTAACTTCTGCATGGTGCTGTGCTCCTGAGCAGGAAGAATTTGCAGTTATGAGCTGGAGTTCAATTGGAGCTGGAAAGGTTTTATACTGCCAGCCTGGCCTTCCTTTCGTTAGCTTCCCCCAAATGTTTGGAAAGCCAGTATGTAATGCAGTCTGAGAACCAGACAGACTTTTGGTCCCCCATCCAACTCTGTTTCCTAATGAAGATCATCCCTAAAAGGGGAATCCCCAGCCTCACCCTAATGAACACACCCTAAAGAACACACCTGCTTACAAGTGGCACGCTGTATACAGTGCTGAAAATCTGGGTAGTCATTTGGGCTCTTCCCTGAAATGGGACAATATGGGAAAGTGGAATATGGTGCCTGCTGTGACATCATCCCTCCAATCTCCCAACAGAGGTAAAATTTTGAACATGAGGGCTCATCATGAATTTCAACTGCTGAGTTCAGAAGCAGCCTTCATGGTATATCAATTTCTATCAATTACACTGCTTGCAGAGCAAAGAGCAAAGTTTTCACTGGTAGTTTTACTAAAATGCTAGATGTTTGCAGGTTTCTGAGGTACTTTATTTGACTTGTTTGATGCTTGACACATAGTCTAAGGTCTGTAGCTGCCACTCCAGCCCCCACAAGTTGCTCTAAGGACTGAACTGGAAGAAAGAAAAAAAATTCACATGAGGTTAAGGTCTTATGGTTTTCCTCTGGAGAACACGGGGCTTCATACTCTGGATAATGAGGTGTGGATACTGAGTCTCTCTTGACCTGGGCCAGGAGTAAGTACTCCCACTTTTCTGGCCACAGTCAATCCTAAACAGGACCAACCCTGCTTTGTTACTTCCATCTTAGTGGCTGAGGGCATCTGAGTTCTACTTTTTCTATCATATCACTAGTAGTATTTCTCTAACCTTCAGTTTAAGACACTATCTTTTAAGGATGTGACCAACATGGACAACTGAAAAGCATTCTTGACTGTTAATGAAAGTGACCCTAGATTTTGCCCTTGAGACTTACATGCTAAGTGGGATTGCTGTTTTCTTTACTTTTTCTGTGTCTAGTCTGATGGGCTCTTAAGAACCATGAGGCTACATTCCATTTCAAATTAAAAAACTGGTTCTAGAAGTCTGGAGACAGTTAGAAGCCTAACAACCAGCTGCATGCCAAGAGTCAAAAGCAATTGACCATGAAGACGCAAGGGCTGCTCCAATGGTCATTACCCTGTCTTCCCTGTCTTTTTGTCTCAATACCCTACCACTGTACCACAGGCCTGTTTCCAGAGCTTTCTTTTACAAATGGCAGTCTGTGTTCACACTGTCATTCGTGGTTTCATCTTGTAGCTAACCTTCATGTTTGGAAATGTACATAGGAGACATGCTTGTTTAAAGGGCATTTCCATAATCAATGAGTTCTGTACATGTTGTCTTTAGAAATACGGCTTTGCTGTCAGTTTGTGGAGAGTAACATATAGTTTAGAAAACAGCCTCGATTGTTTGGGCTCCCCATGGGTCTCCTTTGGACAATGACTCAATTAGATGTAACCCATTCCTGGTATTGGAAGCTTCGTTTGGTGACAACAGATGCCCAGTTGGGGCTCTGTCTCCCTCATTATTTGGTGATTTCATTTAGATTCCCTTCATATATGTATATATTTTAGAAAGCTTCTACTGTAATAGGGTCCTATACCATCCCTCACATGGCCTTTAATTTTAGATGTCTTTACTCATATTCCCTCCCTTATAGCCCTTCTCCCTTTCCTTTCCTACTTGAGCTTTCCACCATCCATAGCTACCTATTCTATTTCCCTTTCCTAGGGAGATCTATCTGCCCCTCCCCCTAGTCCCTTACTCTATACCTAACCTCCATGGCTGCATATTATAGCCTGCTTATTGAGGACTTTACAGCTAATATGCATATATAAGCGAATACATATAGCATTTGTCTCTTGGGGTCTCAGTCAATTCACTCAGGATGATTTTTTTCCTAACTCCATCTATTTACCTGTGAATGTCATGATTTTCTTTTTTTTCTTTGTTTAGTTTGGTTTTTAACTGCTGAGAAACATTCCATTGTGCCTATAGACAGCCTTCACCCCTATGTGCCAGTGGCTTTGGTACAGGACAATACTCTAAATACTACCAAAAGAGACATGTAAACAAACATCCAGTGCTGGGAGGCCCTGTTGGTTGGAGGTTGTAGTCTGTCATGACCTGGAAGCTCTCTCTAAGCTCAGCAACATGGAGTATTGCCCCGAGTGTCCCACCACTCAGCAGAATGTGCCTTGTTCTCTACCTGGCCTTATTTGGAGATTGTCTCTAGGCCTACACCTGACTCTAGTATGACCCTGGACACAGTTCCCTGCAGAAGCTTTCCCCCTATGGTCTACATGGTAATTAGACATTGTGCCAGGAGCTTTACCATAGGACGACTTTGCTTCCACAGGTGATAACTAAGACTTATACTAGGAGCCTTAGGAAAGGCGTGTGCTGTTTAATGCAAATTGGGTGACTCCCCCGCTACCGTCCCCAATCCTATGTATCCCCTATACTCTGGAATAAAGCTGAGTGTCTCACTGAATCAGTCTCCCAGAAGGCTATTTCTGTCATGTTCACAGGCCATACAAAGATATCTGTCACTGATTCTGCCCCTTTGTCCACATGACTGGTGGCCAATGGAATGAGAGGAAAACAGGGACCCTACAACTCAGCTACAAACTCTTTGATCTACAGTGGTGTCCAGCCTGCAAGATACGTTAGGGCAATAGTGGCACAAAGCTTGTAGGAGAAACCAATAAATATCTGATTTGACTTAAGACCACTCCATAAGATGGAACCCATACCCAAAACATCTTGATGAACCAAGAACCTGAGATCAGATAGCCCAGGTACCCAGGGTAAAACCAAATATTACTCTTTTGCTAAAAGTAAATAGTAATAAAATGACTCCTAATGACATTCTGTCATACTCATAGATCAATGGCTTGATCAACCATTTCCGGAGAAGCTTCCTCCTGCAGCATATGGGAACGAATACAGAGACCTTACAGCCAGACAGTATGTAGAGAGTGAGAGATTTTTGGAACACTCTGCCCTAAATGGGGTGTCTCCATCAAATCCCTCCCCATAGGTCTCAGGGAACCCTGCAGAAGAAGAGGTGGGAAGAGTGTAAGAACCAGAGGGGATGGAGAACACCAAGGAGACAAGGACTTCTAAATCAACAGGGTTGACATGCAGATGACTCACAGATACTGAGGCTGCATTCCCAGGGCCTGCACTCTCCTTTAGATACATATTATAGCTTTCAGATCAGTGATTTTATAGGTCTCTGCGTCTGTATCTATTCCTTGTGCCTTTTCTTGAGTTCTTTTCCTTCTGTTTATTTGCTATATCCTATTCCAATGTGATCGTATTATATTATATTTTATTATTATCCATAGAAGCCTGCGTGTTTCCTAATGAGAGACAGAAAGGGAATTAATCTGAAAGGGCGGCGATATGGGAAGGGACTGGGAAGAGAAGAGGGAAGGGAAACCATAATCAGGATCTATTTTGTAAGAAAAACTCTATTTTCAATAAAATAGGGAAAATGGCCATGATATATATATTTCCACACCTTGCTTTGAGACTTCAACTAAGTCTCAGCTGGCACAAGGAAACACATCTTTGTGAAGCCTTAGCCCAACAATTCTATGCTGAAAAATTAGCTCTGAAGAAAGACAGATAATATGCCCTGACAGTCTCCATTATTCTAAAAACCTGTTCCCCAGACCATGCAGAAGATGAAGTATGGAAATAAAGGCCAGTCTGGTGAAATCTGGAGGCAGTTGGATAAAGCAGCTAAGATCCTTCATTTTCAAATCAGACTGAATTTAGGTCCTGCCCTGACTCTACCATTTAAATGCCAAATGTTTAGTCAATCTGTGCCCCCTATAAAGAAAGATGGTGCTATCTTCCCAGTAGTTGGATGAGTATCTACAACCGTGGCCACAGTTACATTTCTCTATTCACCTTGATTTTCAGCATGAATTTCTCACCTGTCCAATGGGAGGGCCTGCATCTCTTAACGTGGGACAGCCTGAGGACTTTCTTTGGTCAATGAAATGAGGAGAAAGTGATGGGGTGCTATGCCTGAGCTGGAAGCACCAAGAGCCTGGCATGTTCTGCTTGGTCTTAGGGACTTCTGCCATTTGAACAGGTATAGACTGGCCTGTAAGATGAGCAACTATATTACAGAGCCAGAAAGTAGTCCAGTAGAGCTTTCTAAGCTAGCCAGTCTCCTGACAGCTTACTGCTTGCTACACTGGCAGTGGCAGAATACATGAGAGAAAGAAGTTTCTGTCCAATGGTCCACAAAATTATAAGCTAAACAGATGGCTTGTTGATATATTTCAGGATGGCTTGTTACCAAGGAAAAGCTAACAAGTAAGCTAATATAATAATAGTGCTCCATTACATACTATTATAAAGATACCTAAGAATAAACGTTTATATATCCCTTGTTTTGGTTAGCTCACCCACTACCCTCTTCTCTCCCACATCTCTCCACTCCCATGTCTGCTTAATTCTATAATCCCCAAATATCCCCTTCCTTCATATCACATGTAGTATTTTATTATTCCTCTAATTATATTTTAACTGGGTTGTGAAATAATAGGCTTCACATGAGTTTTAGCTTATTAGTTACTAAGCTAATTTCAAAATATACCTTTAAGAAAAGTTCAAATGAAATTTCCTTGCATGGCGGGGGGATAATGTCCATTCCGGGAAGACATAACTTAGTAAATGATAATCTCATTGTAAGGCACGATGTACCTCCCTCAGAATTATTAGTTATGGAGTCCTCAGACATCTCCAAAGCAACAAGGACTATTGTCCTTGGTTACCAATGATAATTACATGGTAAGACTCTGTTGCTGAAGATAACACACGTTTTGTTTGGCTATAGAGCAAAGAGAAATCAATCTCAAACTGATTGGATTAACTTCTTCCCTGTTGGGCAGCATTCATAGTGCCAGAAAGTGCTATGTACGCTGGTGGGGATAACACAATCCATATATGGCCTTACCCAGTGTTGGACCGTACATGATACAATGACAACCTGCTAGACAAGATGTGCCCATTGGTACAATACTGGCATGACTGTTACATGGTAGTTAGTCACTTTCTAATTGGATTTGAGGCCTGATCCATAAGAAAGGATTTCATGCTGGTACTGTAATCCTAGTCAAATGGCTTAGAAATCCATAGGCCCCAGCACAGAACCTGCTATTGTTATTTTTTTAAATGGTCACCTTGTCAAACTGCCTTCTAAATGTTTATGTTTATACCCATAGACCTGGGCTTCTCTCAACCATGACCAGAAAAAATGGGCAGCACTCAGTGCAGATACTCATAACTAGACAAAGTATTGGAAAGAGACTGAGTACTCAGCTTTAAATGGAGTGTGTCTTTAACAACTCTTGACCCTTTGCCAAGAAGAGGGAAGGAAAGAATCTAAGAGGGGGAGGACATGGACGAATGCTATGAAATGCTGTTTTCTGGACATGATATGATCACCACTTTCATGAACTCATGGCAGCTGTGGTTACCTGTATAAGAACTGCACCATGATCAAGACATCCAGAATTTTAGCACAGATGGGGGAGGTGCTTATCCTGGCCCCACCCCTTACTGAGGAGCTATTGGAAGCTGAGAGCATCATTCTTTTTGAGGTCTTCCTACTGGTAGGGTTGCCATGTTCCAGTGAATGGGCCCCAAGAACATATTAGCTACATTGCATTAATTAGATTCAGCAGGTTATTTAAAAAAAGACATGAAGATGAGAGAAGGATACGTTAAGAGTATGGGGCAGTTGAGATTAAATATGATTATATTTTATTATATACACATATAAAATTCTCAAGAACAAAAGAAACTAATTTTTAAAAGAACAAATGTCCAAGCAAACATTTGCATGAGCTAGTCATACCATTTAAAAATGCTTTTCAGGTAGAAAAGCTGGTGAGGTTAAATAAGGTCAAATGAGACAAAGCACTAATATGCCCAATGGCAACAGGTTCCGTACAAGCTCCATCTATGCTTCATTAGGTTTCATTTGCTCATGCTAAAGACAAGGCTGTCTGCAGACTAAGCCCAAGTATACATACACAAGTAAACACTCATATATTCTTTATCTGAGAAGCTGGCTAAGCTGAGAAATTTTAATGAAATATTATAGATAAAAAATTATAGACTGTCTATAAACAAAAAGGTTCAATTTTTAGAAAGTAATTCTTTGCAAAGCACTTGGGACGATGCAAGCAGCCCAGAAATATTCTTTACAAACGTACAGTATGATACGCAGCCAAGGGTATGTAACCAGCACATGCCTAGCTTCGTTCTCCTCAGCAAGGAACACTCCTCTCCATGTCAGTTTCTTCATGTCTAAACCATGGAGAGTATTATTCAGGTTTTGGGTAATGCCAAGAGGCACTGAGAAATGTTAGTCTCATTTATCATACCTGCTCTATGAAGGACTCCCAAACTCAGGCTTAATAAACATAATGTACAACAGGCTGAGCAGCAAAGAACATATGTGAGAGAAGGAATTCAATCAAAAGCTTTTAATGCACAGTATGGCTTCAACTCCTGAAGGGCAAGAGGGCAGGCAAAAGAAGCAGAAAAGTGCAGATGGCTGCCCAAAAAGGCTCTCTGGAAAGCAGCCATAAAGTGGAAAACATTTTATTGTACTTTAACTCTGCTACTTATTCCAGAGAATTCTGAAGGCTAATGTTTCTTCCAAAACAGGCACACTATCAAGCTATTATGGAAATCTACACAAAGTCAGACAGTAGGATTTAGGGAAAATTAATATCTTTGTTTACTGCTGAAGAGAGGGAGGAAGGATTGTAAAAAACAGAGGGGTCAAGGACATCATAAGAAAACCCACAGAATCAACTAACATGGCTCATAGGAGCTCACAAGAGGCTGAACCAATAGCCAGGGAGCCTGCATGGGACTGACCTAGGCACTCTGCATATAGGGGGCAGTTGTGTAGCTTGGTCTTCTTGTGGGATTCCTAAGGGTGGGAGTAGGAGCTGTCGCTAACTCTTTTGCTGGCTTTTGGGATCCTATTCTTCATCCTGGGCTGCCTTGTCCAGCCTTAATACATGGGGAGGTGCTTAGTTTTATGGCAACTTGATATGCCATGCTTTGTTGATATTCATAGGAGGCCTTCCCTTTTCTGAACAGAAACAGAGAAGTGGAATGGGAGGGGGGAGAGGTGGATGGATGTGAGGAAGACTGGGAGGAGAAGAGGGAGGGGAAACTATAGGTCGGGAGATAAACAAAACAAAACAAAACATATTTATTTACATCTTATGTAGGGGCTTTAAGAACCTTGAAGTTACTTTCTGCAAGGGAAGGTAACTTGGACTTATCCAGCCAGATGGGATATAGTGTTTAGTAACTGATATGAAGGTGTTCCTATCAACTAGAGAGGGAAAAGTATATAGAATGAAATTCAGGGCATCCTGAAGTAGAAGAGAAGGTCTACTAATATCTCTCAGTTTCACAGAGATACAATTTGCATCCTTTGCTTCTTTAGACAGGCCTGCTAAAGACAGACAAGGGAAGCAACGCTCCTACATTTAGGGAGTAGACCACGTTTCCCAGAATTATGAAAACCCGTATCATCTCAGTGTTGCCACAGTGTTCGACCCAAGGAAGGGGGCCTTATTTACCTATCGAAGCATCTGGCATACCATATGATTAATATAAGACTATCAGGCCTGGCCAGATGGTTTGGGCTCAGTTAGCAGCCCTGAGGCTACTGAACTCTGGGGCATTGGTTCAAGGGATAGAGTTAACTGGTCCTGGGTTTCCTTGTGTGCAAAACAGCTACTTGAGAGGAATTCCCTCCCAGGAAGAGACAATGCAAATGAGTGCTGGAAGAACTTTTAGCTTTCCAGGCGGTGGAGGTGCACGCCTGTAATCCCAGCATTTAGGAGGCACAGGCAGGCAGATCTCTGTGAGTTCGAGGCCAGCCTGGTCTACAAGAGCTAATTCCGAGACAGGCCCCAAAGCTACTGAGAAACCTTGTCTCAAAAAATCAAAAAGAGAAAAAAAGAAAAAAAACTTTTAGCTGCTGTTCTATTATTATTTTCATCCACAGCAGATTTCCTGCTTGTATGTTAAAGAGCTGTTGAATGAGCTAAGGGAATTTATGTTTCTGACCAACACACTGACCACCAAGAGGCCACTGAATGACAGAGATTCAGTAAAGGAAGATCTGATTATACTATGGTACGTGGGCACCAACTTCACTCCTAATGACTGAAGTAATTATTTCATTTTCCTCTTCCTATGGCCTTTCCACAGTCCAATTTTTTACAAATCAACAACAAAAATAAAATACAATCTTTAAACATGTCTGCCTTTAATAGTCCTCCACACAGAAAGTCTGCATTGTCTCCTCTTTAGGCTATGAATTGAATCCCACAAATGGGGTGTACTGGTTTGAATGAGAAATGTCCCCATCGGCTCATATATATTTGAAAGCTTGCTCTGCAGCTGATGGAACTGTTTGGGGAAGATTAGGTGGTGTGGCCTTGTTAGAGAAGGTGTGTTACTGGGGGTGGGCTGTGAAGTTGCAAAGCCCCTTGCCATTCCCAGTGAGTCTCTCTCTTTCTCTCTCTCTCTCTCTGTGTGTGTGTGTGTGTGTGTGTGTGTGTGTGTGTGTGTGTGTGTGTGTGTGTGTGTCTGCCTGGAAGTTGTTGTCTCAGCATGTAAGCTCTCAGCTACTTCTCCAGCACATGACTGCCTGCTGCCATGCTCTCCAGCATGATGGTCATGGACTCACCCTCTGAAACACAACACAAAATAGAAGTGGTAGGACTTCATCAGGCAGCTAAAAGTAAAATAAAAAAGAACTGACAAAATGCACTCCCGTGCATGCAAAAACCACAGTACCTTTGCATGTTTCTTCTTTAATGAGTTTAACTCTTTCTGTTGTTTCTTTAAATGCTTCAAGTAAGCCTGCAGGAGAGAAAAAGAGGATTCAAAATGAGATTTTTCTCTCTTTTTTTCTCCTTTCCCTCTCTCCCTCCCTTCTTTTCTTTCTTCCCTTCTATCCTTTCTCTAGAGGTAGTCATAATAATTATACTTTGTGAGAAAAAAAACCCACTTGTTTTATCGGTGTGCATGGTACAAGAACATTTGAAAGTGGTCAAAACATTTTACCTTCATTTGCTTTAAATCTTCTATCCTCACTTGAGGGATAAGTTCAATACCTTTAAAAGAAAAGTCAAGACAATGTCAATATGTATATTAAAAATTAGACTGAATAACAGACAATATGAACTTCCATTCTCAAGCCATAACTAAAGCATCCAAAGCAGCTTACATGCTACAGACAGAAACATCTTAGATTCTTAGATAGGCACTGAACTGGGCCACTGTCATGATTTGTGTCCCTGTTTCTCTACCAGTCTCTGATTCAGGCCCACAAACATCAGAGAGGGCAGATCACAAGGGAAAGCTCTAAGGCAGCCCTTGGACAGGACACAAGAAGAAAGCAGATAGGTGTGCCCTAGGCTCGGGCAGCCTCAGGCGGACAGGTCCTCTGGAGCTCCCACGTGCAATGGCTCGGGAGTCACGCTATCTGAATGGAAGGAACTTTGTGGTCACACATGTGTCAGCTGAGAGTGTGGAGATTTCCTGCAACCTTCCAGGCTTCAGTGGGGAATTCCCACAGTCTCAGGACAGCTGTGGAGAAGTATCTATAGTTCCCAATCAACCAGCCTTCTTAGCACCCCATAAAGAGATCAGGAACAATAGTATCTGTTGCAGCTATTTTTATTTCTGGATTCAAGGTACACAGTATCAGTCAACTAACTTTCAACTCTGTTCCTAACTTAATCATCCATCACCAAAAAGCAAGGCTTTGTGAACTTCTTTTTGGCAAATTTAACCTCAATATTTAAGCAATATGCTACTGAGTATGGTAATGTTTTAAACACAGAGGAAATAATGAAATCTGACTCCCTGTCTAAAGGATTCTGTCTTGATAACCTAGAGTAATGCACTTAGCCTGCTTGCTAGCTGAGCAAAGCCTCCTGGACTCAGAGTAGTCAGGACAGACACAACTGCAGAAGAATCCCTAATGGGTTGTTTGACTTCAGATTTTCATCGTAGGTAAATAAGATGAATGTGTACTCAAGGATAATTGATTTCTGTTGGAATCCCAAAGGCAGGAATGGTGTATTTAAGAAAGGTAGGAATGGAGTCCCACACTCTTGCCTCTAGGTCTTATTCATTTTAAGATTTACACAGTCCAGCGGA
Source organism: Ondatra zibethicus (assembly GCA_004026605.1). Lineage (NCBI taxonomy): Eukaryota > Metazoa > Chordata > Mammalia > Rodentia > Cricetidae > Ondatra > Ondatra zibethicus. The sequence continues at coordinate 89,212 of PVIU01005687.1, read as the reverse complement.
TGTCCAAGCAAAGTCAATTGGGAGAAGCAGTGCTGGGATCCATGATATTTTGGGGTAGAACAGAAAGAGCCATTTTCTGATATCTCATGTCTGGTGTCACAAGATCCCCAACCTCCCCCAAGGCCTCCCAGTGCACAGTGAAAGAGAGAGGCAGTATAAACAGCACGTGAATGTTGCAAGGCCAAGGGCTTCCTAGTCATGGCTGCCAGCTCTCTTGTTTACATAAAGAACACAGGGTATAGGAGACTGCAAGGTCCTCAGATACCTAGCAAGTCCTAAGACTTAGGCCACACCAACAAGACTTGCTTTCCTTGTTTTGGTCTTAACCAAATCTTGATACACCAGAGCCTGAAAACCACATACCTTCCTCAGTCACAATTTTCACTGTTGGAGAAATATACAATTATTGTATGGAATTTTTAATTTCCCTAAGTAGTTAGGAAAATCTCCTATTTTATAGGACAGAAATTGTTCCGGTTATACATGCTTAGAGTCGGGTGGTCAATAGGGCATCTGACAGTACTACAAATAGCTTATGTGTGAGGTCTCCAGAGACACACAGCTCCTGAGCGCTGAAAATGTGGGCATGCAAAGAGCTGAATGTTCAAGCTTACTCTCAGCTCCCTTGCATTGCTCCATGTGGCCACAGGCTACCATGTTGGACAGGGCATGTCTGCTGGCCGGCCCGGTAGGAAAGCAGGTCACGTATCATATCTTAAGTTCCAAAGGTTCTGGCTGGTTGTAGTTTTACTACATAAAGCTTTTGATATTGTCAATATAGCTCCATAAAACAACTTGCATTCTCAATCCCTAACCTAGAAACTAGCTAAGACCCCAGAATGCTTGATCCCTTACTGTTAAATATCAAAGAAAATAATGAGGCATGGGTATGGTCATTGCTGGTTTTCGGCTACACAGCTAGGAGATGCAGTATGAATTTCTCACTTCCTCCATCTCCACATCTGCTCTTCTAGGGGGCCACCACACTCTGCACCCTCTTACATTTTCCTTCTGTCTCTCTTCATTGTTTGCTACTGACATCAGGACTATCAGAATGCGTGTTTTATGCCTTAAATCATCAATTCTGATAGCTAGGCTTCTGGCCTCAGCAACCAGGCATCCCAGATTGTACAGAAATATTATTATCATAATTTCTCTAAATCGAGAATTCTATCTCTAAACGAATGCTCATATAATTTTAAGACCTCTAGTATTATTTTTCATTCATTCTGCCTGGGGGTTCGTATTCCCTCACTCCTCTGCCCCTCCCACTCCGCACCTAACACGGATCTGCTGCTCACATGTCCACATCAGCATCAGTTTAAACTCGGGAGCCAGAGTCACTTCTTACCTAGGTGGGCCCTCCCTTAACTCCTCTATTGCTCTTGCCATCCACTTGTAGAGTGTCACCCTGAAGTCTCTTAAAATACATCTGAGTTTCTTTTGTTTCTTCTCTTGAAGCTCCACATCCAAACTACTAAATCCTTTTTCCCTGGTTCTTTTCTCATGATTACCTCCAGTTTAACACAGGCTGCCCTCTCTGCTCAGTCATTTACTAGTCATGTGCTTCCTAAGAAAGGACACTCCCAGATCTTTCCCAGCATGGTTCCAGGGACATAGTAATGATGCAGGATGTGTCTGTCTGTATTAACCTTTTCTCTGGTTAACCTTCCAATCATAATGTGCTAAGTGCTCTAAGGCAGTCCCGTGTACCAGGGGTCTTGATGGCTTTTAGCATCTCTCATGGTAATGGATCCTGATGTTGATGTTGTCCTCCACTACCTTCTTAGAGTGATCCCAGAGCTATTTTCAGACCAGGGCAAGTGAATGGCTTCCACTTTCCCTTCAGGTAGCAGCCTTCCCTTGGTTTCTCTACCCACTTCCTTCTGGTTGAGCCAGACCTATGTTTCAAGGTCCAACTCAATGAGGATCTTATCTCTGAGTCCTCTCTCCTCTTCTGTTCTAACTAGTTAGTCCTCATTGCAGCTGCCTAGGCTGGTCATTGCAATGGAGACTGTCCTTACTCTGCCCTGCTCGTGTGTATCCCCAAAGGTATACAGACCTTTATCATTATTATTATTATATTGGTAGAACATAGTATGGTGGTGGCTTCTTGTAGGCTCTCAAGTCTCCTGAATAAAGTGCAAAAAATGAAACATCCTGTAAATCCTACCTTTGGGGTGAATTGGGGAGAAGTCATTAGACTTAAATTGACAGCTGTTTGGTTCCTTCAAATGTAACCTTGTTGAGGAACAAAGATAAGGCAGCTATAAACCCAAGTACAGACCCATTTAGAGCTATGGACACTTTGAGCCTCCGGAAGCTGGTTATGCTGCACTGTTTTCAAGGTTACTTTACACTGTAATTACTACAGTCCCTATGGACTGGTGTATGAGAGGAGAACTTTACCGCTTGCATTTTCCACTCCCTCTCTCTGAAGGAGTGTCAGTGCTAATACTAACCAGGACTGGGGAGGAAATGCCTCAGCTCGGGTCATTACCTCCGTCCACGATCTTTTCTGAGACGAACAGACAAACAGCTGCAGGGGTCAGTATAAACTGGGCTACTTTTGTGCAGCTTGATTTTCTAATTTGTTCCACAAAGCTTGGGGCACACTTAGTTTCCTGCTAAATAACCAGGCTGTTTCAATTGGGAAAGACGGTCTCATCTTACCTTGAATTATTAGCACTGTATGTACATATTGATATGGACAACTTAATTTCCTTATACCACATTAGTTTACTTGTAAATAGGGACAACACACATTCAGAAACCCATAGGAGAAAAAGAGAATACTATTAAAATGATCAGACTGAGCGTAGTCAATTATTTATGGTCAAGGAGGTATTTTAAGTATTTAACTGTCAATATGAAATGGGTAGCATCCAGTTAGAATGGATGCCTGGCCATCTTGAACTGAAGTCCACAACAATACCCAGCATAGATGTTTCCCTATATCCCGGCTGTTTAGTAGCACAGAGTCACATGATTCTATATGATGACACTTCTTATGACAGTGGTTCTCAACCTTCCTAATGCTGGGACCCTTTAATACAGTTCTTTATGTTGTAGTGACCCCACACCATAAAATTACGTTTGTTGCTGCTTCATAACTGCAATTTTGCCACTGGTATAAATCTTAATGTAAATATCGGATATGCAGGATATCTGATATGTGACATCTGTGAAAGGTTTGTCCAGCTCTCAAAGGGGTCGGGACCCACAGGTTGAGAAGCACCTTCTTATGAGCCATTGTCCTGCCCAGAGAAAACCACTTGAAAATGGTCTTTAGATGCCCGTCTGATGGTTTTAAAAATAAGCAGTCGAGCCAATCTTTACGTACAAGGAAATTACACAGGACATTTGTGACTCTGCTGCTTCATGAGCCCCCTGCCTGTCGTCTGGAAGACAGAGGGTGTTAGTTAGCTACCAGCACTGTCGCAGTAAGGGCTCCTCTACCTTTGCCGCAAAGGGCACTGAAGTAAACACTGTACAGCTAAGGATAACTCAGTGTTTAGTTAAGGTGCTTGGACTCCAGCCTGTGAAGGACAAACAGTGATAGCCTATTAAACTCTCAGGGAAGGAAATCAAGCAGCTTGTCCAGTAAGTCTGTGTTTGAGTCTCATGTCAAATGAAAGTTGACGGTTCCAAACGCTTCCATGAAGACTGTATGATGAGGCTAACATAAAATTGACAAGGAGTCTAGCAGCACACCTCACCTTTCTTGGCTTCCTGGCCAGAGCCCAGGGCTGCCGTGGTGGTCGGTCTGAGTTCAGAGCTGCTCTGGGGGGTCACGTTTGCTTTGGCTGGGTTGGCTTTGCCTTTCTTGTCATTTTTGGAAGTGTCACTGGGCACATCTGCTATGTCACTCTGCAACAGAAACATCTCCAGTGACTGGAATGCATGCCGCTAGAAGCATCTTTACTTTAATGAGAGACCCTTCAGCTTCTCAGACTTCTACTATCTTTAAAGATCTTTACCTAAACCTAGGCTGGGTGATGCTCACCTTTAATCCCAGCACTAATGAGTCAGAGGCAGGTAGAGCTTTATGAGTTCAAGGCCAGCCTGGTCTAGTTACTGAGTGAATTCCAGCTGAGGCAAAATCATGTGACCTTGTCACAAACAAAACAAGAGAAGCTCTTTGACTAAGGGGAGTAACTGTGCTGGACAAAAAGATCTAGATGAGGACAAACGATCCAACTCCTTTTCAAGCAGGACGGTTTCTAGCTACTAGAGACTGGCTGAATGTACTCCAACCTGAGCAGTCTGGCAAAGGAACACTTAAACAGAGAAACAGACCTAGGGAACGCTGGAATGTGAAGACAGAGAAATGAGTATCTAGTAACAAATGCCACTTTCATTAACTCACCGAACTCAGTTATTGGGCATTTCATCCTTGATTATAATTTCTAATGGAGAGTCCCGATTTCATTTATAATGTAACGGGTATCCCCAGATGTCTCACTGGTGACTAAAAGGCTCTTTCTGATGGTGGCCACGTTTTATAAAATGTGCTGCACTTTCGTAGACCCTTCAAACTACTATTAGATTGATAAGCTTGGTTTTGGAAACCTTCGTAAACTTCCTTGATCATCTTTCTCTTGTTTTTGCAGCCACTGTTTGGAAACGGAGCCCCCAAACCAGACTGTCTTTAGCCCACAGTTTCCACTTACAGTTTCAATGCCCATAGCTCTCATTTGGTCAGCTCTCTTTTCCGTGATTGAAAGAAACTTCTTTGGGTCAGATAGAGCATCCACAATATCTGAAAAACAATCAGTGAACTATAAATCTTCTGTTGAAATGAACACACCAAGAAAATGCAGCTAAATTCTCAAGATGTGGTTGTGAACCACAGTTAGTTATAGATAAAAAAAAACAAGGAAAAGTGAGAGTCAACACCTGGATAACTTTCTCTTCTCCCCCAAATGACAAGGACAGGGTGTCAGGGCTATCAGAGTGAATTGCCAGGGATCCCGGCTTTGGTTGTCGTTTTTTGAATCAGAGTCTCAAGCTGTATTGATCCTCCTAACTCACCTTCGAACTGTTGGAATCATAGACATGTGTCCCCGTGGCTAGCTGCCAGGGGATGTTGACTCATTTATTTGTATAAATTTAGCAAGATGATTAATGAGATCAGCCTAAGTTTCTCCTTCTGTAGGTTAGAGCTGCTGTGGCCTTCCCTGAACAGCTACTGGTGAACTCAATGCAATGATGAACATAAGGACATGAGATGTACAACCCAGACACTGAATGTACAACCTGGGCCAGTACCATTCTAATATCAAAACCACATAAAGACACAGCAAAAAAGAAAAACCACAGGCCAATATCTGATGAACATAGTTTCAAAAATGCTCCATTAAATATTAGCAAACAGAATACAGACATGCATCAAAAGATAATCACCGTGATCACGTTGGCTTTATCTTGAAATGCAAGGATGGTAAACATGCAAGTCAATAAATATAATAAACCACATAAATGGGCCTAAAGACAAAAATCACATGATAATCTCAATAGATGCAAAAAAAGGCCTTTGAAAAACCCTAACATGTCTTCATGATAAAAATCCTAGAAAGATAATGTCAGCCTATAGGGAACAGACCTCAATATAATAAAATTATATATGAGAAACCCACAGCCAACAGCATCCTAAATGGAGAAAAGCTTGAAGTAATCCCACTGAAGTCCAGAAAAGATAAGGCAGCCCCCATCCACTCTCCTTTTCAACACTGTGTTTGAAGTACTAGCTAAAGCAATAAGAAAAGAGAAGGAAATTAAAAGGATGCAAATAGGGAAAAAATAAATCAAACTGTCCCCATCTGCAGATGATATGATACTATACATTAAATATCCCAAGAAATCTACCAGAAAACTTGTAAAAATGATAAATAAATTCAGCAATGTGGCAGAATACTAAATCAACTTGCACAGATAAATACCAATAACAAATGCACAGAGGAGGTGATCACTCACCCAGTCACAATAACCTCAAGAAAAAACAACACCCAGAAATCAGCCTAACCAAGGAAGTGAAGGACCTCTACAAACAAACCTTTAAACATCTTTATAAAGAGATGAGAAAGACAAAAGAAAAGAAAAACTTCCTATAATCATGGATTGGTAGAATTAAGTGCAAAATCAACCATTTTACCAAGATCTATTTTCAGATTCAATGCAATCCCAATAAAAATCCCCATCTTAGTCTTTATAGAGGTACAAAAACTATGTTAAAACTCATATGGAACCAACAATGACCCTGGGTAGCCAAAAACAACCCTGAGCAGAAAGAACAATGCTGGAGGGACTGCAGTTCTAGATCTTAAGATATATTACAGAGCCCCAGTGGTAACAATAATATGGTTCTGGGACAAGAGACACGTAGACCAATGGAACAAAGCCAAAGACTGTTGGGGAATATTATTTGAAGGTGTGTGACTTTTGTTTATGCTGCATTTGTTTAACTGTGAAGCTGTGATTCTTTGCCTATATAAAACACCTGATGGTCCTAATAAAGAGCTGAACAGCCAATAGTGAGGCAGGAACACAGATAGGGAGGCTGGCAGGTAGAGAACATAAATAGAAAGAGTACTATGGAAGAGGGATGAGAAACGAGAGAACAACGGAAGGAGGATGTCAGGGGCCAGCCACCCAGCTACACAGTCAGACACTGAGTAAGAAGGAAAGTAAGATATACAAAAGTAAGAAAGATAACAGCCCAGAGAGAAAATTTAGACAGGATAATTTAAGTCAAGAAAAGCTGCTATAAACAAGCCAAGCTAAGGTCAGGAATTTATAATTAAGAATAAGCCTCTGTGTGTGATTTCTTTGGGAGTTGGATGGCAGGCCCCCAAAAGAGTAAAAGCATAAAAAGTGAAACCACCACCAGCAAAAGATCAGAACATGAGCACACATAATTTCAGCCATGTGATTGTTGACAAAGGTCTCAGAAACATAAGTGGGAAAAAAGAAAGCATCACTTCAACAAGTGGTGCTGGGAAAATTGGATGTCCACATGTAGAAGAATGAAATTAGACCCACATCTATCACCTCACATAAAAACTGAATTGAATACCCCTGTCCCCAACTCCCTGTCTACACTACTTTTAGAATATGATCTCACTCATTTAAGTAGGCTACTGGTATAAATTTCAGTTAAGGATAAAAATAGAATTATTTTGGATTAGCAGAGGGGTATCCTAAACTCAGTGTCAATGATGAATGTCCTCCTGTAAAAAAGGAAAATCCAAAGATAAAGTGAAAGCCATGAGTTTTTTGGTTGAATTTTGCCATTTTGACTGCGGTAAAATGAACTCTCAAAGTTGCTTTGATTTGCACATCCATTTGTTTGTTTGTTTGTTTGTTTGCTTGCTTGCTTACTTCTGAGAACTCTCTTTTCAGGTCACAGGTCCATTTTTTAAACAGGCCATTTGTTTTTTCCGAGTCTTGTTCCTTTTGTTAGGGAAAAGGCTGTGGATATCATTGCATTTGGTGTGCTCTAACAAGCACTGGTCAGGAGACCTAGCTAAATTCTGGTCAGCATTCACAGGCAGATGTGACTGTTGCCTGGCCCAGCCACACTGAGCAGCTAGCAGGATACTGAGCATACACACAAACTCTTGACAATATAGAATCCATACAGTGAGCTAAAATCTCCAGATACCAAAAGCCACAATGGGGTTCCATAACCTTCCTTTTGAAAAAAAGAAACCAATTTGCTTGTTTTTTTTTTCCTTCTAGATTTAGTCAATGCTGTACTAAGCTGTATTCAAAACAAACAAACAAATAAAAATACCACTATCTATTTCTGGGTTTGGTGCATCTTAGGATCTAAAAAAGGAGAGGAGAGATGGGGCAACTCAAAACTGCACCAGGAATCCTGAGATGACATCAGAAGTGGCACCTTAATTGATGATACTCCTCCTCTGGAAGTAGGTGCTGTATGAAAAGGCTGGTCTCTTTCAGTAAGGTTTTCCATCTTCCTCCTCCATTTCTCCCACCCTCCTCTCTCACTTCCATGTATCCCTGAAAGCATTAATCAAGGTATTCCAAAGAGCTAAAGACCAGCAGACTTTCAGATATTAACTTTTAAGAGAACTCATTACTTTTGTTTGCACAACCACTGCTTTTAAGGCATTTCAGTGGTGTGCTATTGAGCATAGACTATGACTCTTCGTGTTTACTTCTGTTTGTTCCTGGCCCAGGTTCCCTCAGAATCCCCACTCTATTGTCCCTGTTATCATGAGATTTGTGCAGAAGAAAAATGCTTTGCTTCTACCTGCTACAAAGAAGTGCAAATAAAGATACACAAGTCCCGTAACTATGACTTGTGTTAGCTCTTTTAGCTTCTGTCAAATAAAGCATGCCCTAAGCTGCAATACCCAGAAGACCCCATTGTATAGCAGGTGCTCAGGGAAACAGGATCTGGGGCTAAAACCACACTACTCACTGCATCCACAGGGCGGCCTAACAATATGTGCCACAAGGGGACTGATCAGTTTGCCTAAGCTAGCAACTTCCAACGGTTGTTTGCTTGTGGTGTTGAGCAATGAACACAGGACCTCACTGTCCCCATTAAGCTACTTCTCAAGCCCTGCTGTGTATTTTCCATCATCCATACTGCTCCCTTCTTTCCAGAGCTCAGAAGATGCCCTAAAGGTGGGTACCACATGCACATGGCCTTGGTTCAATTGCCAACAATCTGACCCTCATCCCACCCCAAGATGTTTTGTACTATATGTGTATTGGCTTTTCAACAAACGTTTAAGAGAGAAAACATGGAATCTTAGCATCTATAAGGAGAGAAGAGATAGAGCAACTCAAAACTGCACCAGGAATCCTGAGATGACACTGCAGAAATGGCACCTTAATTGATGATACTCCTCCTCTGGAAGTATGTGCTATATGAAACAGCTAGCTACGCTGGACACATAACCCGTGCAAGCTCATACCAGACCAGATCCCAGAAGGGAGAGGCTAGCCAGGCACACAATCCCACCCCTTGCTACAGAACAAAACCCAGGTGTTTGCTACTGGGGAGGGGAGAGTTTTCTTTATGAGAGTAGGTTCTGATAAGTCGACCAAAGTCCATAGGAAGCTCGCACATCCAAGGCTATCTGGACAGTACACACTATGTTTGAAGGGTTTTAATAAAAGGAGGATTCAAAGTTGGATGAGTAGGGAAAGGGGTGGGTCTTGGAAGAGTTGGGGTAAGGTGGGTGAAAATGATCAAAACACACTGTACGACAGTGAAAACCAAAACAGAAACCAGATCATGCCCACTAATATACATATTCTCCATTACATCCATGCATGAAGCAGCACAAAGACCTGAGCAGGAGCTGAGCAAAAGGAGCCATTCTGGCTGTGCATCAAGAACAAAAACCAAAACATCTCTTCTTGGGTTCAATGGTTAAGAGCACTTGTTGCTCTTGCAGAGAATCCAGGTTCAGTTTCCAGTATCCAAATAGTGGATCACAACCATCGATCTGTAACTCCAGTTCCAGGGGGTCTGATGCCTTCTTCTGACCATGTGCACATGTTGGACACATATATAGAAACAGACAAAATACTCATACATATAAAATAAAATAAACTTAAAAAATACACCTTTTCTTCTTCATAAGCTAGCCAATGTCGGGTGTTTGGTTACAGTAAAAGGAAATAAAGCAAGAAATCACCATTAGTGTCATTTCTCTGTGCAGCTGAGTGATTGTATTTTAGTAGCGAGGGAAGCAATTTCAACAAAATCTCTATTTCTATTTCCAAAGGCTTGGAGTGGCAGGAAGGTGAGGAGGGAGAGAAACAGGAATTCATGTGAATGGAAGAGGGCCAGGGTTAAAAACTGAGCTATGGACCTATCTCATGCCGGAAAGAAGCTGGGTCAGCCAGAGTTCATAGTGTCTAAGAAGCACTAGATACATATGGGGGTGGGTGGGGGAGGGGTAGGTCTAACCATGAACAATTGCACACAGCTAAGTTTGTCATCTGTGGGAACCCACCACCCCAGATAGCTGACCGGTAAGAGTCTACTAAGACTAAGGAAGGGCCCAAGCTTGGAAAAGACTCAAGAACATTTTCCATACTTTTATAAAAACAATATTCCACCCACATGCTAGGACTGCAAATGAAAATAAATTTAAAAGTCATGCAGAACATAACGCTATGACACTGCCAACGCACTGAGTTCAGAAACTTCGCAGTGGGTAGGAATTAAAAAGATTTTTGTTTCCTCCTCAGGATGCTGAGCTGCTTATGATATAATTATTTCCTGTGCTGTCTTATGTAAAATACAGGGTAAGTTCGGGTGATGATCCTATAACCAACAGATCTTTCTTTAGGGTGTTAAAACTAAATAAAATGTCTACAAGCAGGGTGTGGTGGCACACCTGCACTCAGAGCTACTTGAGATACTAAAGAAAGAGAGTGCATGTTTAAAATCAGTTCAAACAATGTAGAAAGACCCTGCCTGGGAAATCTCCGTGGTGCAATGCTTGTCTAGCGTGTATGGGTACTGAAAAGAGATGGGGAAGGAGAAGAAGGAGGAGGAGCAGAAGGGAGAGAGGAAAGGAGGGAGGGAGGCAGTGAGGGCAGGGAAAGATTAGAGAAGTTCACTCTGGACAGAGGACTGATGAGTGACCCTTACTAGCTGCAGGTAAGCATCTCTCTCTGATGTCCATTCTAGCATCTTATCTATTATGGAATAACCTTATCGTATGTACTTACAGAATGAACCACTGAATTCACACGAACTTTCTTTAGCCAAATAAACTTCTTTTTATTAAATTTTTTTTAGGAGCATTAGTATTTTGCCTGTGTGAGGGTGTTGGGTCCCCTGGAACTGGAGTTACAGACAGTTTTGAGCTGCCATGTGGGTGCTAGGAATTGAATCCAGGTCCTCTGGAAGAGCAGTTAGTACTTTTAACCACTGAGCCATCTCTCTAGCCCTAAATTGTTTTTTTTTTTTTTATGAAGCCAAATAAACTTCCATTGATGTATATAGCAGCTTTCTTTTCATTTCTGTGATGGTACAGTTTCATTTGAACTTGTCCTTATGGAATCAAGAAGAACATCAACATACTAGGGAACACGCCTGACTACACAGGTACACTCTTAGATGTAAATGTAGGAGGTTAACTAGACACCAGACAAGAACACTGTTAAGTCAGGAGACTCAGGATCGGAAATTCAGGGGAAAAAGGCAATCCCCATATTCACCCTGTGTTCTCCTTTGCGAAAACCACTAAATCTCCAGTGTCTTTCCTTGGTACCTCCATGTCTCTGAGACGACAGGAGGGCTAAGGATGCCACTGTTGAATATCAACTCTGAGATTAAGACGCTAACTGCAGAACCTCAGTCCCGAGATTCCCAGCAAACTGGTGGAAAGGCAGCGGGCAGCGTCACAGGGGAGACTGCATGCAGGACTGTCATCAGAGACTAGTCTGCATGATACTAAACGCTGGCCTGGCAGATGCCACATTACAAATGCAAACATTTCTCAGCATAGACCTGCGCACACCTACATCCTCGCAGATCGAGTCCACATTTTGAGGTTCTCTTTATGTAAGTGCTTGGCACAAACTAGGAGCTTAGCAAATGATTTATTTTCCCTTTTCTAATCAAACGGCTCATTTCCCGGGAAGAAATTAGAGTTTCATTTGAAATGTGGCCCATTGTAAAGGAAAAGCTTTCAAAAAGATTTTTATCAAATGGGTTTGTATAACATTTTCCACAATGTAATAAGTATTGATTGTCCTTTGATTTCTGTGTGTATGTGTGTGTACAAGTGTGCTGTATGCTTGTGTGGTGTGTGCTCATGTGTGTGGGCATCTGTATTTGTCCTGGGGCCACAGGGAGGGCAGTGTACTACTCCATCACGCTTTCCATAACAGCTTTGGAGCAAGTTCTCTCTTTGACTCTGCAGCTAGGATGTTCTCTTGTTTCCCTCCTCCACAGAGAGTTACAGAGCACCTGGGGATATGGCCAGCTATTATACGGATGCAGGGACCTGAACTCAGGTCCCAGTATGTGTCCAGCAAGCACTTTGACCCACTATCTCCACAGACTGTATATTCCCTGTTTTCCAGCTCAAACGTGGAATAGGATTCTTTATGGCCTTCAGTCCAGTGCTGTGCCTGTGCTGCTGGTAGCTCTGGAGAGTGGTATGGCCTGAACTGCAGCCTCAGAACACATCTTACAGACTCCTGTCTCGCTCCCTGACCCACTTCCCCAGCCTTGCTCTAGCTGCTTTGATGGATTCCTGGTCTGTTACTCTATGCTGCTGCCTCCAATTGCTGCCGTTTTTTTATGACAAGCAAAGGGTACAAATAAAGAAATAATTCCTACCCATTCTAAGTGAAACTCTCCTGGCTTAGTTTACTTTTTGAACCTATAATCCATCATGTTATTAAAACTGAAGGTTAGTTACACAAAAGCTGCCCACCAGAGAAGCATGAATTCCTAAGAACAATAAACCACCCAACATTATTCCCTCAATAAAACAATGTATTCCGGTATAGTAAGGGAATTTCACTCTCTCAGTGGGCATACACCCATATTCACATACATTCTGTGGGGGGGGTGTTGATGTTTCTACGTGTCTTAGCATATACGTAAACATGCTAAAAGAGGCCAGAGGTTGACATGGGGTTATTTCCTCAATCACTCTTGACCTCATTTATTGAGACCAGGGTCTTTGCTTTGAACAGAGAGCTTAGCAATCTGGCTAGCTTAGCTAGGCAGCACACTTTGGGGGTCCCCAGTTTTTACCTTTTAGAACACAGGAGGACTGCCATGATGATCTAGCATCACAAACATCCACATTTTGAGCCTTGCTAAGTTATTTTGTGTATTACTAGGATGAGAGCTTTCCTAGAATGCTTAGAGGGAGGGAGACAGTCATACTACCTTCATTTTACTGGCAAGGAAAAGTCAGAACGGTTCTACTAAGATTCCAAGGCTACCAGCCAACTGTGCGGAACTGGGACCTGAACCCCTGTCTAACATGATACAGTCATATGCTGCCTGTTTCCTGTGGTCCAAAGATATTGAAGCTAAGAAGTCTTTCCCTTCCTTATAATGTTGTATCAGCTTACTGGAGACCATGTAGAGTCTACCTATTTAGTTGTAGGCAAAATCCTGGGACATGGCCATGTGTGGGTTCCTACCACTGATCTTCTTAGTAAAGGAGACACAGATCTTTTTATGAAAATGAACTCTCTTACGGCTTTGCAAGAAAATTCAAGCACATTAGTAACTGAGTTCAACAAATCTTTCAATGACAATAACTGATAAGATACAGTTTCTTACAGTTGCTTTGCTCACTTTGATTGACAGTATCATAAATATTATATTCATAAAGCATTTATAAGATATTAAATAATGTATAGTTATGATATTTTGAAACAATACCTAAGGAAATGTCACTTGCTTTCCTCGAAGCCACCAGCGTTCTCAGCACAGAGAGGAAAACACATGGTCATTTTTGTTGTTTTCAGGCATGGGCAAAATGATTCACAGTCTTGTGACATAGGACCTCGTCTGCATTGTAGTCTGTGTGCAGACATTTGTCTTACCTCCAAACCCATCAGGCACATATGTTTTAAGAACAATATTGCAGAAAATTGTTGGCAGTGATAATGGTTTGTTCCCCTCATTTCTTAGGGAGATGTGTCGGTAGCCTGCTTGGAGGCCATCCAAAGGAAGGATTCGCTGGCCAATCAGCTTGTTGTTGTCATCATACACCGCGATTCTCAGGACGGCCAGGTCAGGCAGGATCACCTGCAATTACAAGTTTGGGCATTTCATTGTTTGCTGTAATAAGGCTCCCCAGAACTATGACTCCAGGATTTGGGGCCAAACCAATGCTGCTCCTTAAATGCCCCTTAATGGTGAAACAAACCAGTGAGCCACTAGCACTCCTAAATATTCAGCATAAGATTGGTGCCCAAGATACCAATAAGGCAATAGGTACAGGTCTCCTCAAATATATTAAATGGATGACTGTCAAAGACTGCAGCTCTAATTCTTGTCATTTTCCCCCATCTACATCTACCACAAAAACAGAGACCCTGAACAACTGAATGGCTTTTCTCATTTTCAAAATCATCCATGGACCCAGGATTGTGATTCTTGTCTTCTAGTCCTGCATCTGTCTGCCACTTCGGCTACTTAGAGCATTTAGTTTTCCTTGGTTTTAAGAAGAGTGAAGAGTGTTTTTGAGGGAATATTTCATGTAGAAAACAAAATTTATGTGCTAATTTTCATTCTCCACGTTTGTTGCATTTTTCTTGTTTGTTGATACATGTTAGGATGTTGGGTAGCAGAAAGGAAGAAATCCAAGAGTCCTTTTTGTAGAACCATTGTATGAAATGGTTCTATGTATGAGAGACCCTAATGAATATACCTTTAAAAAGGTAGATCTGATGACCAGTTTTAGCAAAACAGAATGGTGTAAAATAAACACACACAAAGGAAAAATCAGTAGCCTTTGTCTACAGCAGCGGTTCTCAACCTTTGGATTATAATCCCCCTGGGGGAATGTCAAATGACCCTTTCACAGGAGTTGCCTGAGACCATGAAAAAAGCAAAATTTGAGCCGTGAAGTAGTAATGAAAATAATTTATGACTGGAGGTCACCACAACCTGAGAAACTGTATGAAAGGGTTGGTCACAGCATTAGGAAGGGTGAGAACTACTGGCCAAAGGTGGACATGCTCAGGAAGAAATGAGTGAAAAAAATCACATTCACAACTGCTTCAAAAGCAAAACAAAGCACTTTAAAATAAATGTAACAGAAATCTTAGCATCCATACAGAAGCATATAAGACACCAGAGAGCAAAGAAGAGTGATGTTGGTGGCATCAGTATGCATGATCTCAAGCTCTACTACAGGGCCATAGTAACAAAAGCAGCATGATGCTGGCACAGAATTACAGTACAGATCAACAGAACACAGCTAAGGATCCAGATAAAAATCCATACAGCTATAGCCACCTGCCAAAAGTATATATTGGAGATAAGATAGTTTCATTAGCAAATAATTCTGGGAAAGCTGGATCTATACCTGAAGAAAAACGAATCAAGATCCCTATCTCTCACCCTGAACAAAAATCAATTCCAATCAAATCAGAGAATGTTGTGAAAGATCTAAAACCCTGAAACTGTCAGAGGAAAACATGTGGAAAACTTCCAGATATTGGCACAGGGAAGGACTTTCCACATAGAAATCCCCTTGCTCCGGAAATAATGCCAGCAATTGACAAAGGAGACCAGTGAAATTAAAAAAGGTTCTGATTTGCAGGGGAAACACTACAGAACATTCAGAATGGGGGAGAAATCTTTGCTAGCTGTAAATCAGATGGAGGATTGATATCTTGAATATATAAAGAACAAGCAAAAACTAAACAAAAACAGCAAGGAATCAAGCAACCAAGCCAATAAATTGTCCAGTGAAATGAGCAGACAGTTCTCAAAGAGTGACAAATATATACGGGGGTTGGTGAGCTGGCTGAGCAGTTAAGAGTACTGGTTGCTCTTCTAGAGGACCCGGGTTAAATTCTTTGCACCCCCAAGGCAGCTTATAACCACCTGTAACTCTGTTTCTAGGGAATCCCACACCCGCTTCTGGCCTCCACGGGCACAGGAATATACAAGGTATGCATACATACATGCAAGTAAAATACCCATGCACATAAAATAAAAATAATTTTTAAGAGAAAGATACAAAGGGCAAATAAACATATGAAAAAACCTGAACTTCACAGAAAAATGCAAATTAAACAATACTGAGATTCGATCTTTGTGACAGAATGGCTGTCACTAAGCAAACAAATGACAACTAACACTGACAAAGATGTGGACAACACCGAACCCTTATATAATGCTGGGGGGAAGGTAAACCAGTCCAGCCACTATATAAATCAGTATGAAGGGTCTTCAGAAAACCAGATGCATCATATGACCTAGACACACACTCCTGGCCTTTACCCAAATGCCTCTAAGTGAACATAGCACAGAGGGGACCAGCACATCGGTGCTCACTGCAGCCCTGTTCATCACGGCTAAGTTACACATCGACCCAGTTGTCCCAAAGCAGAGGACTGGAGCAAGAAATTTGTGATAAACACACAGTAGACTTTTTCTCAGACACAAAGAAAAAGCTGTGTTGTTTACAGGAAATGAGGCAATGATGATAATCCCACTAAATGGAAAAAACTCAGACTAGACAGACAAACGTCATACGCCTTTTTTCCTGTGTGCACCCTAGACTTTAAACAGACACATGGAATTATGCTACATCTGTATATGTCCTGGAAGGAGAAAAGAAACCATCCAGGGGAACAGAGAGAACTACAGGGAGAGGAAAAGGGGAAAAGAGAACAGAGGAGACCAAAGTGTGAGGTGCACGTGGTCAATGCACATTATATGTGTGTCTGGCAATGTCCTGAAGCAACAGTCCACAGCAACAATTATAAAAATGAAAAAGAAAACAAGCTGGATATTTGTTTATCAGAAAGGATATTGTCTGGGATAAGTTTCTGACTTTCTACAAACATGTGGTGATTATTCATTACAAGAAAGTATTTCTTCACGGCGGCACTTGAGAAATTTAAGGAAGGAAAAAGGCACAACACAACATACTATGCTGCACTGTGACAGGAGAGGAATGACAGTGGCGGTGGGAATAATGATAGCATTCCCGTCACAGGGGAACCGCAGTTTAAAACGACCTGTTGTATCAGCCCTACTTTGGTTTCTCTCAGCCAGGCGCTCTATTCTGTAATAAACAGTCCCTGTCTTGTCAGGAAGAACCGGAAACTGATTCTCTTTGTTTCATGACAAATGGATGAAGCAGAAACACCTGGAAAATCTGTGTTCAAAAAAAGCAAGAAAACATTTTTGATTGACAGAAAACCAGGCTAGGGAAATCGCCGGCATGTTGGAGAGACCGCTGCCTGGGGGGGGGGGGGGGGTCAAAGCATCCTCAACCGAAGAGATGAAAGAATGACCACGAGAGAGGATGGCTGCACACTCTCAGGACCTGGCAGACAGAACTGGGAAAAGACACTGAGGCCCTGAAAACTATGTGCAAAAAACAAAAACAAAACTGAGCAGTGGTGCTTCATTACTGAACACAGCACCCACCCGCGCCACAAAACTGACCTTAGTTTTGGTGTAGCTTTCTGTCCAACATTTGCACTACAAACTCTTCCATGCCTGATGGTAGCTACCATGACCTTGAGGTATATTCTCCCTGACTGAAGGTGGCCAGAAAGGGGGCAGAGCCAAAATAGCCAATTTGTTAAGCACAATCATAAGACAGGGACAGAAGTTTCCTATTAGATGACTGAAGGAAGTAAAGACGGTGTGGCGAATGGCACTCCTCTATCTTGTGGGTTCCATGCAGAAAATCAGCCCCTCTGGTTTCTGAGGAACAGTGACACACAGCTAATGCCCTACCTTCCGAAACACGAACGATTCTTCATTGTAAACTGGGTTGAGTCCATTGTTCATCACCATGCGAGTCCGGAACTCCTTCCGTATGGTGTCGGTAGGCAATCCATACATGTCTACTTCCACATATGTGCCGATCTTCTTATCTGATAGGAATTGCCCTGATATAACCTGCAGTAACACAGACACAGGGTGGGTGAACAGTGGCCTCTGTGTGAGCACTGGTGCATACTGTAAGGAAGAAATGAAAATTTATTATTAATTTCAATTAATATAAATATTTGATCTTTCCTCTGGAACTTTCTGTATTAAAACAAAGCATTTTGGAGAAACTATTCTTTGAAAGTAAAAGTTCTTAGGTAATATCCTCTAAATATGTCCTGAAAGAGAGTGAGAAATGAACATGCACAATATCCTATGATGAGATCGCGCCCTTAGCACTATTTTGTCGCCCAAGTCTCCAGATCTGTGCAAAGAAGCAATGGCTGTGGATATGCCCTAAGATCCCTTCTAGTTCTGGGATCCTATAAGGCTATAAACTAACTCCGGAGTTCTTCTAGAAACCCAGCAGAACATCAGTGCTAGACTTGGCCTGCTAGTCTTTAACAACATCAACACTGGTTAGCAGTGAGAATTGTTCAATTGTAGAGATCAGTATTAAATTTTATCTACTGGAAAGCTGGGAGTAACGCCATTTACATTTACTTTCCAAACAAGTATGCCCTTCATTTATTTATCATTTTATCTAATTTTGAAACAGCATTTTTGAAGTATAATCAACATACACTAAACTATATGCATTTAATTATACAGTAAGATCAATTTTTCAGATATGGACATATGTCTTTAAAACCACAGTTGAGGGAAGCAAGCATGTATAGCACCTCCATTTCTAGCTTTTTGTGCCTTATGCTGTGTCCAGAAATAAGTATTGATTTGCTTCCTCTCATCATAGCTTACTTTTTTAAAAAAAGAATTCTATAGGAAAGCAATCAGTGGGAGATATTCTGGATGGTGGATTTCACTAAAAGTTGTTCATAATTTTTGTAGTGAAAATTCAGAATACAGCAGAAATTCAGTCCACATTGAGAGCTACGTACAGTTTTTACAACGTGATGCTAAACATTTTGACTGTCATTTTCTTCTAGGTGCATTTGTACATGGATGTGTGCTTACAGAGTCTGTGATGAGCAGGGGCATACCTGTACTGAGCATGTGGCTGCAATAACCCCATCCACAGGGGTTTCAGAGAAGGGATCAAACGTCCGGTCAGGCCGCCTCATGAAATCTGGCTTGAGAAGGTACCTGGCAGGACAGAGGCACAGGTGTTTATTCCACTGGTGGCTTGTGCAATGGCTTAAATACCAGACACTTCCTTTCTCTCTTCCATAACTCAGGAGCTAGAGTGTCAGGCAGATTCAAAGGGTTAAAGACAATGACCTTGACCTTTGGAGACTCCTGAAAAACAATCATTAGGCAGCCAACACAGGCCACATGTGCTGTGTCAAAGAAGAGAAGACTCTTTCTCTGCTTGAACAACGGAAAGAGAGTGTACTGACAGAGCTGTCTCCTGTGACCAAAGGTTTGGTTGGCTCCTGAGTCCTTTTCCACTTGGCTAAATGTTAGTCTCTTTTCCTTATAGAATGCATGCTGAACAAGAACCCTGCACAGATTACATAGGGTAGGTAGGCTTTTGGTGGTGTATGGGCACTCTCGCAGGACACATCTGTCACATAGTCACATAGTGTACAGATGGGGGAGTTGTTTCTAATGCACAACTGTTGAAAGCCTGTTATCTCGCCTTGCTTTCCATGATTGAGATTAAAGTAACCCACTACTCAGGTCACCACAAAGAACTCCTAGACAGCATCATCACTGGACAGCGCAGGATTCCTGTGCGTCCATCTAAGGGCCACTGGGCTGTGATCTCGGCTGAGCTTTTCAGCATTGCAGAATCTGAGTTCTGTGCTTTGATTTAACTTCTCAGCATTTCGGAAGAATTAACACTTCCTATTTTGCTACTGGGTTCGCAGATTTTTAAGTGTTATTTAAGTAAAATAGAACAACAGTCACATCATTATATAACTGCTATTTATAAGCATGCAAACGAATCCACAAAGGATGAACGTTTATTTCCGGAAGAATTAAATTCAACTTTACACCCACAGCTTCATTTGAAATGAAATTTGTTTCAGTCCTATATTCCTCAGCAAGAAAGCTATACATATTTGATGCCCACATCTCTGGTTAATGCCCGGATGAGCATGCCCCACTGCCTGTCTCAGACACAAAAACATCTGCTATTGAATTTAGAATGAAACGATCCAACTCTTGAGTATATATGAGGGACTGCATAGTTTAGTTTGTGGTTAAAAGAAAACCAACTTAACAACATGGGACAAATCAAAGTTGTACATTTGCAAGTATAATCTACCTAGAGACTTCACTTATTTCTATCTACACCAGAACCAGCACACATTCAGCTGTTCCTAGTTTAAAATGACATAGTTTCATTAAAGCTGAAGTCGGGTGTCTTGAAACTAGCTGGTAACAGTTTAAATAATATTACTCACCCGCAGGATCCATTATACTCAAATTTTCCCTGATTCAATTGCATCGCTAAATCTGTCAAAAGATAAAAATAATTTAGCATCTCATCTCCCTGGACAAAGAAGGTCCTGACAGAGTAACTGGGAACAATGGAAGCTATATTATTCCCAGGTTCAGAAGATTACTACTGGCTTAGTTTAGGGCCCATGACTCTCTTCCATGTTGAAATGACCTTATATTTAATTTAAATTACATACTGAGTATGTTTTCATAAAGATAACCCTAGAACTGCTCTGAGAAGTGGATTTGATACAGGAGTCACATGATGTTTACTTGGTGTTGAGAGTAGAGATGCACAAGCCGCTGCAGTTAGGGAATGGGCAGTGCCTCAGTACCATGGAGGGCAGGGATGCTGGAGCCACAGAAGGGCTATTAAGAACATAAAACATGATTAAAAGGAACATAAAATCATCTGGCTAAGCATCCCATAAAATTTGACGGCTTATCTGTATGAGACCTAGGATTCTTCTCATAGGGGTACCCTGGGAGGGCCTGAATTAAAATTTTTCTCTTGTATGCAAGAAACTTTTGCTTTTTTCTCATAATTAAACACAAACGTTCTTCTCAGAATAAAATACACGGTTGCTCAAAACATGAACTGCTTTAGGAGCATGCTGTCCCTCATTATGGGTTCATGGGCTTCATAGAACACAGCTTGAGTCATTGGTAACGAGAAACAGTGGCATCATTTTATTCCAATCATGCTAAAAAATAAAATAAAATAACACGAGAGATTCTATCAGGACCTACATCCAGACTCTTCTAGAAAGGACTGTTGGGATTCTAAGCAGGGATGTATTTGTAAGGAACTCTGGCCACCAGGGAGGTTCTCCCAGAGGTGAGAAATACAGCCAGCTCATGTTCATGCCAAAGGGAGGCAGGCGAGCCCAGATCAAGGAGAGGAAGTTGCACAGGGGTCCTCAGAGTAGATGCCTGAGAAAAGGAAGGAAATGGCTCCACTGCTGGCAAGTGTTGGGAGGTGTCCTCTTAAAGCCAGGGACTATGTATTTTACTTTTATCTTTGTTTCTACCAATTTTAAATGCCATGCCGAAGAATGTATCATATAAAGTAAACGTGGTTCGTGCCATTTGTCTATTTTTGTGCCTATTTTTATTTCACTGTCTGTAGGCACAGGATTATGACCAGAGGCTCCTAAGAAAACTTCAGAAATCTGCACATTTATCAAAATTTACTCCTTTTAAGGAAAGAAGAAAAAGAGTCACTGTGTATTGGAGACCTGTCCACGAATATACTTAGGAGGACCAAATTACAGCTCAGTACCTCGAACAACATCTAGCTCTTCATGCAGCATCTTACAGAGTTTATGGTGTAAGTCTGTGGTGTCATGGTGAAATGTTACCACCATCAGTGTTTGCTGAGTGGCCACAGTGGCCAGAGCACTTTCCCAAGGGGGAAGAAAATCTCAGTTACCACACAAAGACACGCAGACTCTTCTCACTAAATTCCATCTAGAAACAAAGACACAACCTTGACCCAGAAGGAAGAATAATTAGAAATATTTTAGAATAGGAACTACCATTTGGCAGCTTAGTCATGGCATTGATGAAAGGGATTAAATTGAAATATTATCTTCTATTATGGCTTCATTGGGGTTTTAATGTTTTACCATAATATAAAGCCAAGAAATCAATGTTTTGCCACATGACAGCTTCTTAAAAAGGAAAAACTGCCTCAAGCAAATGGAGGCAGCTGCCAAGGCTGCCCCGTCCCAGTGTTCTTGTGGAATTTGGGGTCACTGGACAATAGCTCCTACCTGGGGTTTGATAGTTCAGTGAAACCATCTGGCAACCAGCGTTCCAGAAAATCTGAGGCATGTAATTACTGGAGTCAACTCGGCCTCCCTTGGGGTAAATGCGGCTCATTTGTCTCTTATTGTAACTGGGTAACTTATTAAGGAAATCCAGAAGCAGCCTAGACAAACATAACAAAGAACTAACACAGTAGAGGTGTGGGACAACAATGACACACAGGTAGATAACACAGGACAATTCCCATTATTAGTAGTGCTCAGAGGAAGATCTCAGTCACAGTGTGGAGTCTAGAAATTATTCACATCCAGGGAGGTTGTCACAGCTGCCAGGGTCTTCTTTCACACACATAATTTTATCAGCATGACAATAAAAATTATACAAAAACCCTAAATATTAAAATTACATATAGCTGCTAATCTATTGTAGAGACCCCTGCTGCTCCTAAGGAGCCCTGCCCACCCCATTTAGTACGTTAGGATACTTTACAAATTCAATCGCGTGTGTCTTCAAGTAGCCAAGGCCAACTGACTCGTTAAAAGAAGACATGTTATAGTGAATATTGCGCTCTGTAAAAGAAAAGCAAAGATATACTCAGAAACTCGGTCACTGAACCCCTAAAAAAGCAAGCAGCCAATACAATCATACCCTGATTACACCCCAAATCAGGAAGTGTTTGTGGCCCATTCTACATGACTGTGCCAGTTGCTTTGAGTTTCATTAGCACTTAAATGTGTAATAATTAAACAAATGATAGGTACTTCAGTCACTGCTGAGATATGTAGTTGTTGAGAATAATGGAGAAAGATAATAATAATCATCTTTGAAGAGATGTTATGTGCCGCAGAGTATCAAATCTTATCCCCCCCCCCCATCTCAAGGCTACATTGTACCCACTGACTAACTTCTCCTCACTCTCCTGCAACTAGAGATTTAGATACCGTGCTTCATAAGTAACTAATATAATTTGCCATAACAAAGTAAATAAAGAAGCCTATGAAAGCATATGGAAAGCTACAAGCTGACAAGTCATGGTCTTCCACAGCCACCTTGTGGATGATGCAGAGAACGACAGCACAAAAACACAGGACCATAAATGGTCTATGAATCAAGGAAAATGGCAGTAAGTCAGGCCAGAGCCAGTCAGTGTAACAGAGAAGCAGGCAGAAAGCTATTGCATTTAACCTGTAGTGTTACCTTCAGCCACATGGAAACCTTGAAACTTCACAGGCTGCGCGTAGTTGATCATTGTGGACAAGTATGGATGGATATTCGTGGTAGCACCTACGTATTTATAAGATGCCATCCATGCCTGCTCATCTTCTACAGTGACCAGGCCCTGTGAACACAAGGATACGCTGGTTTAAGTTGATGGCTTCAAGGGGACTCACAGATTTTGTGTGAGGCACTAGAGAGCATTTGCATATACACAGATTCAAGTGTAAAAGACCTTGTTGCTCTCTTAAAGCATTACTTTAAAATGCATAGGTCTACTTAATGCAGAAGGAGGTAGCCGGAAGACACTCATCTTATCTGTTAGATTTTTCAAAGGGCTTCAATATGTTCAAGAGACTGTACTGGGGTCTCACCGCAACACTGACAATGGTAGTAATATTACCATTCAAACTGATGCACAAAGCTCAAAATGAGGGGCTATCCAGCATTTGGTGTAATCAAATCACCCACAGGCTATGTAGGCACAAACCCTTGGGTTGTACTGGAAGAGACTGCCAGGGGAGGCCCAAAGGTTTGTCATGCCCCAACCAGTTTTCAGGCATTGACAGAGGGGTGCTGGAGATCACCCTTTACAGTAGAACTCTTCTAGGATTTTCAGCATACACATACATGGTTTAGGTGTTTTTATTAAAGTGTTTACTCATAAAAGAACTTAGCTCACTATAGAGGATATATATATATATATATATATATATATATATATATATATATACAGAGCAAAACAAACTCAACTACTTTCTCTATTTCTTAAGAGTGTAAAGCAAAATGAATACAATCAACAACAACAAAGTAATGTCCCGCAAGTGGTCAGGTTTTTTTGTTGTTGTTGTTGAGAACTCTGGAGTTATTTTCCTTGAAGAGACTCAACCTAGGAAGAGAAATAGCTTATGTATAGAATGAGTAAACAATGATCAGTAAGATTATGTTTTTATCTTTGGCTAATGACTTAATCTTTGAGTCTTTTACCTGCTTTCACCTGTAAAAGCCTGTGATAGGTCATGTAAACATGCAACTTGCTTTTGTTTCCATCTTTTTCCACATAGGCCCCCCAACTCCATCCACCACCCTAAACGTTAGCAAGAGCCACATCTGTTTTGTCCTAGGTATTTCATGCTAATAACTCCAGTGCTATATGCTGGAACCGTGATGGATTCCTGACTTGTTGCCTGTGGGGTCCTATTGCATTTGGACTTAACCCTTCTCTTCCTATTGAACCTGAAGGGTTATGGAATTTATCACAGTGTATCATGAGGATTCCCACTAGTCATGGGGCAAGACTAAAGCTCTGCAGACTAAAATCATTCAATTAACACATGACAAGCATCAAATGTGTCAGTCTGTGTATGGCTGTATCTCCCATCTAATGAAAATCCAGTCTAGGGACAGAGGGTTCTCAGAAACACAGGAAGGTGTTCCTGAATGCTGAATAGTTAGGGAATAGGAGGAAGACATGTCGCTCCAAGTGCAACAGGGCCCCACACACAGCAAGGCAGGATTTCCTGTGCTCTGAATTATGAGTGAGAAGCCAGGAACAAGGCAATTTTGTCTCTGTGATTGCCATCAGTCTCCACATTATATAATAAAACACGTGCATAAATTTGAACATGACGAACCTCGAAGAAGATAAAAGAAAATTAAAATGCCATATACTTTATTTTCACAATAAGGCCAGTGTCTACTACCACTGAATGACGAGCCTATAAGGTATGCAGTGTGAAGCTAGCCTTTCAGAATGTCAGCAGCATCAGAACCAAGGTTACTTTTCTACTATGCTAGGATATGGCTCTGCTGCACTACTGGTCATTTCTATTTTCACGTTTAATATGCTAATGATTACGTAACTTTCTCCTTTGACTGAAATCTCATTGCACATAAGGAAATACCTTATAGTATTAACACCTACTTTTAGGGAAATTGTCTTACCTACCTTAGTTATGTTTTAAATCAAATTTAATGGTTTAATTGCTATGATTTATTCCTTTGAACTCATATAACTAGATGACTCAGACATGTCACTATTATACCTATAAACACTACCCCTGACATCACATGGGCTAGGAAGATTATCAACACTTAGTAGAAGGTGCTAAGTATAAGAAGGCCACACGTGGGTGTCTCCTAATGAACAAATGCTTGAGAAGTATTTTGTTACCTTTTTGTTGTTTTCATGTTCAAGGTCATCTGAGGTCTAAATTAGAGAAAGAAAGTGATTTGTTTACCTCTCTAACGGGCAAATTTCCAAACTCATTAGCCCATACTTATGTAAGTAAGCATATGTGAACTTGTTATTCTATTTATTTGTTTATACGGTAAATTATTGATGCCATAAAGCCATTATTGTCAAAACCAAAAATTGCAGCTATGCTAAGATCGCTGTCCTATACTTAAGAAGCTCTAACGTTGACAATTCCCTGCTCTGTTGACAGCCTTCACTGAGGATTATGGCATGAATTTGAAAATGGATTACCAATGTGGCCACCTTCCCTTACGTGTACAGGGAAGCACAAATGGGCATTTTCAGTAAGCCAGCATTCATGTTTGTGACCCTGCTGTGAACTCAATGTTTGCAGCCCCACCAAAAGCATATATGGTGAAACCCTAATTCGTGTGATAGATTGATGATCCCCAACTTTCATGATGGCTTGATTTATGGCTTTTTGTTTGTTTTATGAGAGTATGAAGTGATAATCATTCAGTGGAAACTATTTTCAGTTTGATCTTTTCTTGGCTAAGGATATACCGTTTGGTGTCCTCTTGTGATGCAGGACAGTGGCTCCTTGTAAGCCACATAACCCCAAGGGTAAATGGCCAGAACTCTACAGTAAACTATGTTGCTAAACTATACTGTTCAATCAGTTAAGTATATTAGATGCATTTTTAATTTATGTTTTCAAAATTTTAGGATGGATTTATCACACTGTAAGTCAAGACACATCAGAACTTGGAGATGGGGCCTGTGGGAGGTAATTAGGTCGCAGGGTGAAGTCCTCACAATAGAGGTGCTAAGAAAAGTCTTACTTACTTTCCCATTTTCTTTCCACAGTGAGAAGATATGCCTGCCAAGAGAGCCTTCAAGAACATATTGGTTGGCACCTTGACCATGGTACCCAACCCAGAAAGCACCAAGAAATAAATTTTAGGTATCTGAACCAACCAGTCTGATATTTTTATTATACTAGCCCAGACTAAGACAGGACGGATGAGGAAACATTCTTGAGTCTTAGTGGCCATCTGTATTCTCAAAATACTCACAATTCCCTATGATCAGAAATGATACTATTTCTTTGACTTTTCTCTCAGACAAAAAAATAAATGTATCTTCCCACCATCAAACCCTCCTATCCGCATCTTTGCCCACTGTTTTCACAAAGCAAATATATCTACTCCACCAAGGATCGCACCTCCACATCGCTATGATCTCATCTATTCTCATCTTCTCGAGGAGTTCCTAGGCAGCTGGTGCTTCTTTCTCTTGCAATACCAGTGACTCCCTTTCCATAGCACTAAGTATCATCTGGATTCTATAAGAGCATCCCTTCCATACCTCACATTTTTTTCAGGCACCAGCCCATCACTTGTTCCTTTCAAGGCAAAGCTCTCAAAGGCAGAGACAATGCCTACTGCTTCCTGCCTGTCTGCTCTGCTGTTCCGTTTGCTCCAAGCACGTTACTGAAACTTCTCTTCAACTTCCCAATGACCTCCATGCTGCCAATCTAGTGGACATAAGTCTTTGTAGCCAACCACTCAATAGCACTCAAAGCCCAGAGCTGTTCTCTTCCCTTTGGTTGGCTGCTGGAAAACCCTGTTTTTCCTTCCTGGTTCCTCTCGTGTGAGCGTGCGTTTGACTAGGGCTCCCTTGGGCCTTCTTTTTCATCTCTCATTTCCAGGACTTCAAACATTATCTCTCAAACTTCCATCTCTTGCTCAGCCTCTCTTCTCGATCCAGGTGCTGGTTGCATGAGTGATGATGAGAATATGAATGAGAATGAAAGGAATGCAGCATGGCAGAACTATACTACGTTGATAGGGCTACCATGCATACGGCACGACTGCAAGTTCATTCAGTCTTTGGTGAGTACCTGATGAAACAGGCGTTATTACCCTTATTTTTCAGATAAGGAAGCAAAGGCCAAGAGAGGGTAAGTAACTTACCCAAGGTTAAACAGGACATGAGGCCAGGGAATCAATTCTCCTCTTGGTACTTCCACTAGAATTGCTTACAGACATCTCCAGTTGCCTGTCCCATTTGAAACTGTGGAGTCCTTTTTCATGCAGTATTTCCCACTCTGATAAGTGGCACCACTACCCTGTTCCTCTAACAAAGACTCAGGAGGCCATCTTGCTTCTCATTCCTTCACCTTTACCATTGCTTATGCCCTTGGAACATTCTATCCTCTCCCTTTCTAGTTCATCCACTAGGAGCTGTTTCTGACCAATTAAAAGCCCATCCTCAATATTTTCCACACTTCTGCCCCTGCTTTCCTTTAAAGGGAGTCCACAAAGGGACTATCAAAGTCTTCTATTAGATCACACTCCCTTCCCCTTTTGAAGTTTAGGGTGAAACAAATCATGTTTCCCCTAAGTTTTGAATTTCTCATAGAAACTTGTAAACTGCTAGAGCATTTAATTCCCTCCTAGTGCATCTCTCCTCGCTTCTTTCTCCCCATCCTTCACTCTACCTCACTCGCATCGTTTTTGATCTTACTGCTGTCCTTCTGCGTGAGATACCACTCTCCATTTCTCTGCAGAGTGAACTCATCTTTCCCTTCTGGGTTCCGGTCCCCTTATTCCTGTCGCTTCATTCTCTCATTATTCTCCACTTTTGTATTCATGTCTAGTTTCATGATAGTGCTAGCCACACATTGAATCGTACAGTTACTTGACTCTTCACTCTCTGTTTCCCACCCTTCTCTGCTAAACAATGAGAGACCCACAGAAGCCACCAAAAGGCAAAATGAAAGTGTGTTCTGTTCTGTTTATGACAGAGTGACCTATGCTGGGCACCTTCCTAATAACATTCTTCCTTAGCTTAATGGGTAGGAACTTTCTATACTTCCGTCAGGATGGTTTTCTCACCAGCTGGACCAGCTCAGTACCGAGACCTGATTTGGAATGCTCAGGATTTATTTTCCTAATGGTTCCAACAGGCTAACCTTTGGGTCTGAGATACAGTCTCCCTACCCACCAAGTATACTTCAGTAAATGGTGGTATTTATAAATGTCTGACCAAAATGGGAAGTGACCAGTAGAGTCCAATTCTGGTCACACAGCAGAGAGTTTTGTCCTATATAATTAGAGGGAAGACACAATACCTGATTCTGCTGTGGGTGTTACAGCCCAAAAATTCCACAAAAAAACTGTCACCCTTAAAAATCATGGAGAATAAAGACGCAAGCCTCTGACCTTCTTGACGCTGTTGGCAACTGCCTCCTTGTGACTGAAGTCATCAGCAGACAGCTCACTTCCAAATTTGTACTCAGGGTGGGCTTCTTCTTCTTGATCAGCTGCTTAACAGACAGGGAAAAGAAAACTGTAAAGTTGACATACTCCCAACGCTGCTTAACAGACAGGAAAACAAGCAAAAACTATGAAGTCCCAAATAGTCAGACCCTGGCCCATAAGCCCTGGCAGAACATAAGAGAACGCTCCCATGACCTACAGCATCCAGGATTTGGAAACCACCCACCATCACTATGGAGTCTCTGTTTCATGTACAGGTGCACTAAAGAATGAGAGCACTTATTTTACTGGGCTATATGATAACAAGGAAGTATACCAAATGAACCCCTGTGGCTCACAAAATCATGGGAGGTAACCATAAGCCACAGTCTCGAGACTCTAAATTTGGATGGTGCAATGTAAGATAAAACCGTAATAAGAACTAACTGGATGATACTAGAGACCTTTGGCCTCTTTGATCCTACTAGGCACAGACAAACATAAGAAAGTCAGATGTTATGTTCTTCTCTGGGGTTGGAGTTAAACCCATGGATATTCACCTGCTTTATTATTGGAACCTCCCCCACAGTCAGGGTCTTTAATAAGGGACAGTGAGTCAAATTAGGTTATTCTGACAGCTTTTAGGTTCAGTCCTTGTGTCTAATCTCCTAAAAGCAGACATAGTTCAGCTGTGTGGGTAACAATGTTTCTACAAGTACTTTCTCCCAAGTCAGGCTATACATCCATGCTCCTGTTAAGCCAATGCAAGTTTAAGTCATTTGGGCAAATAATTGCTAGGATACATGATCAACCGATCATTATCTGGAAACATTCCCAAACTTTCAAAAGGCCCACTGATTACTATTATTACTAATTATATTATTTTTCAGTGCAAGGAACTAAACCCAAGGGTTTGCTCATACAAGGTGAATATGCTACTCCTGAGCTACAACCCCAGCACCTCTTTTAAACAAAACATCATAACTGGCTATACAGACAAGGTAAAATAGGTGATGGCAAATATTCAAGTATTTTAAGCAAGGCACTGCAGATGGTCATGGTAAGCATGTGGCTTCCACGTGGATTCTGGATATCCAGGCTCGGGTCCTCATGCTTGCAGGACAAGCATTTACCCATGAAGCCATTTCCTCAGCCCCACAACTCACCGCTTTCTATTTCCTCTTCATTGTCATCTTCTAAGATGCTCGCTGGGGCAGCCGATTCTCCAGCTTCCATCATGCTCTTCAAAGCCTCAAGCTGCTCTATCAGTAAAATCAAACAGGTAGATGGTGAAAGATGACAGGCTCCTTATATAAAATGTGGGGTTTCAGATCAACACAGAGGACAGGGAAAGCAGTATATTACACGGACACCTACTCACTATGCTCATATTTTACACATTCTTATTGCTTGTGCTTTTGTAAGGAATATGAAGCCAGCATGTTACAAACACAGCAGGGAAATTTACTGGACCATGGGTGAATCTCCTCCCATTTCTGATTGCCAGGTTTGGAGGAGGAACCAGTACATAAAGACACATATCAAATGTTCATAATTTCAACGACAGGGCAGAAAACCGACATGCATGCTAGAGATGAACAGAACTTCAGGATAAGAACATTTACAAGTAATACAACTGGGATTATTATCCTGGTAAATAAAACACAGTAGGAAACAAATTTCTCTGCATTTTAGAAATGCAGAAACACATAAAAGGGTAAAGAATACTATACAATTAAATTGTCAAAAATAAAAACAAAATAAATAAAGTCACTTTTTTTTTCTTTTAGTATACATACAAGTCAAAGGTGGACCATAGTCAGCATTATAAATATTCTGGGGGAAGGGATTTTTAGATACCACCAATGTGGGTGTAAATTAGTTCCACTTTTATGAAACTGTGACAAGGTATGTAATAATACAAACACTGTTTTTCCTTTTCCTTTTGTATATCAGCATATACGCATAGGATTAGATGTTCCCCACTGCATGGAGCAGTTGTAGAAATTAAAGATAAACGAGAATGCAGTGACATAACCCTGGAAAGTAAATATGATCTACATCCCACCCCTCCCTTCTCAAATCTACAGGGAGTTCTAAATCACACTTCATCTAGACAGCTGAGGTACCCAAAGATACAAGTGCATTTGACTTACTTTTTTCCACTTCAGGTTTCAGCCGTTTATTTTTGATGAGTATTTTTCTTTTGAGGTCATTAGGGGATGGTAAAGGCCTGCCTGGTTCAAGCTAGAGATATACGGAAAAGGTTCAGTTAGTGACTTCACTATTTTTTCCAGTCCGGAGGTGCCCTGGAGTTATACCAGGCAATGTCCACTAGATGTCAGACTGCACAGCTCTGCTTTCAGGCCCTTCTTACATCAGTTCACTGAATCCAAATGTGATTTGGATAATGTTGCAAAGTTGGAACCCCTGATTTTCTGGGGTATACAGACCGGACCCAACTTCCAATAGGGTAGGGTCTGACCCGAGTGCTGCTGGGTTTCCAAATTCCAGGTCCATCTTAAAGGACAGGGTAGCACTTGATAAGGCCCCGGAGCGCCCCTCCATCTGCACCGTATCGTAGTCTAAGCCTGTCTTCTTAATAGACCAACTTGGGATTTTAATAGGGGCACTGAAAGGTGGAGAGGTTTGAATTACTGGACTCTGAACTTCACTCTGGCTTCATTTCTTTGTACTTTACAGGAAGTTAAGTCTGTTTAGGTTTATTCTCTGTGACCAATGGGACTGTTCTATCTCTAATTATTCAGTCCCCACCCATCCAACTACACTCTTACCTATGCATCTTTCTACACAGCTTCTTTTATCTTATGGATGACAAGCAACTCTGAGTCTTGCCTTGTGAAGACCTTTAACAGAATGCTGCCTGCTACCGGCTGTCTGGTGGAACTGGCCCCGTCTCTGGGAATGCAATATTCCTTCATTAAGAATCTAATGGCCTTTCCCCCAAAGCAAGCCTCTTCTCTTGCCCAAGAGAACAGGAAGAAGTCCAGGAAACAACAGTAATAAAATGAATTAAGGATGACTCTTAGTATGGAGCCCCTCAGAATCAGCTTCCTAGACAAGGATTAGTATACTGTAAATTGATGTGAGAGCTGGCTCTTGCAGACATCAACAGAGGAGTGCAAAAATAAGAAAAAGAGAGAGCCAGTGAAGGATGTGTTCTTTAGATGCTATCACTGTGGGCACCTGAGCAGTTCACAGGGAGTCCTGCTGGGGAGCCAGAGGGACAGAAGAGAACAGGTGTCCAGAGGTAGCCCCTGGGAATCCAGAGTGAGGGGACTGGTGGAGGTGTGCATTCTCAGACACTCTGGCCTGTCTCCCTTATGTGAGGAGAGCCTGACCAAGGACCAGAGGTCACATCCAGCGAAAAGCTGTAGGCACAGTCAGCCAACAGTCAGGCCTAGGGGTGGGGAGAGGGGGTGCTGGGTTGGGGGGGACACGGGAAGCACCTGCTCTGATGCTTCAGCAGGCTGCAGAGTCAGGTGGGGAGCAAAGGATGCAGCCTTGCCTCCCCAGGGCTTTCAGCGGCCACACCTACCTTTGGGAAAAACTCATGGTTAAACCAGCCAAATTACTCACATAGCAGAAATAGCATCGTGTTATCTACTGTCCTGTCCTCTAATTACTGTCTAATGCTCCCGTGTCCACAGGACGTCTGAATACCCCAATAAAACACTTTAACTTCAGTAAGCCTTGTTTCTTGTGACATGTTGCTACACTGCATCTTGTCCTCTTGGACATTATGAATCCTTACAGAAATCCAAGGAACTCTCTGGAACAATCACACATGCATTCAGACTTCATAAAGCCCTTGTATGGACCACAGACTTAATAAAAGCCCCTTTATGAAGAAACTGGCAGGTATACAATGAAGCTCAAAAACGGCCATGTGACTTTGCCTGAATATTTATTTTGGAGTTGGGAACTTGAACTTTGGACCTTATGACATCAGTTTGGAGGACTTCCCACAGCAACAGGCTCCCATGAGGTCTGAACCCTGGGCTCCCATTTGTTTACCTGGAGGGTTTTAAAAATACACCTGCTTGGGCTGGGTCAGTTAGAAACCAAACACTGGAGGCAGGGGCCCTGGTGCAGGTGTTTTTACAGGTGTCTGAAGTGACTCAGTATGAAGCCAGAACTGGGAAACACAGAGAAGCCTGAACTCTGGACTTGGAAGTTTTATGAAATTTAAAACATGAGACCTTAAGAGCATCCAGATTAAACTGAGTCACATGTTTACTTTATGCTATCCCTCTGAAGCACGATAAAAGCTTTTTGTACCAGAGAATCTAAATAAATATGAAAATCCTTAGTATTTGTTCTCCAGTGCTACTTGACCCCTGGAAAACACATTTCAAAACAAATCCATTCATGCTGGAAATATGGTTTGCTAAAAATACATACTGGATGTGATTCGAGGGCTTGTTTCAACAGGAGATCCCCAAATAGATCTTCACAATACTTGGACATCTTGTACTGTTGATATTTGCTGGGGAGAAAGAAGTGGCATTTGTAAAGTCAAATGTCCATTAACTCTCCAAGAATGAGATATCCATCCCTGTAACTAAAGACAGCCACTTTGCAAAGTTCAAGGCTGATTTCATAACAGTGACTGCAGCTATACTTTTAAGTACCATACAAACTTTAACTAGTGTAACTTAAAATTCAAAACTGACAGAGAAAAATGGAAAAATACCTCCTAACTTATCACCCAATTTTCCATCTCAAAGGAACTTTAAAGTAGGTGTCCCATTTTCTGACCATTTGTTTGGAGAAACCATTACTGAGCCCCAAGAAGATGACTTCTTGGTGGGCAGGGCTGGAATAACCGTGTCCTTGCTGGAGGATTATTTGCTGCTTAGCCCATCAAACAGGAAATTACTCAGTTATTTTAAAAAAAAATGAGCGGCAGGATGAGAAGCCAGGGATCTGAAACACCACCAAGTAGGGACACGGGAAAGAAGCGGCTTTCATACCTGCAGTGGTTTTCAAAGGAGAGGATTACTGGATACTCTGATGTGACAAACGCTGTTTCCTTGATGGCTTGGATCACATCCTTTAAAGACAGAGAGTGTTTATGAGAGAGAACAAATTGAAGGTACCTGACACTGTTCAGAGACCACTAACGGAGCATTTCAAGACAGTCAACTTTAACAGTTTTGACCCGGAGAACACATCTGCCTACACAGCTCTCCTGGGGAGACTCAAGAGGTTTAGGTCATTGCTTTTCAATCAATGCTGTCTTTTATTTCTCCAGTGCTATTAAATGGCATTACTTGAGTGACCTGCCAAGTTCTTGCTTGAGAGTGAACAGAGCCAGGGACTCTGGTCCATCCCACCCCCTTACTGTAGTACTCAGGCTTGAATCCAGGGCTTGGTGCACATGGAGCATGTGCTCAACCATTAATCCATGCCCTGAGCCCTCATCAATCTCCTTTAGGAGAACATAAACTCTCTATGAGAATTTTCATCAGAGCCCAATCTTCAGTTCCTCCCACCTCTGAGGTAATGTGTTGGTAATAACACAAGGGTTTCAGCAAGCTTCTAATTGGCTGTCCTCTGAGTCTGGAATCATTTTGGACTATCGGTCCATCGTTCCTTGTGGATCCCAATGTACTGGTGTGACAACTGCGATATCCAGTATTTCAGGTGAGCCTAGTGAAAAGCGGGTCTCCTTCTGTGGTCAAGTAACATGTGAGGCAAAACAAGGGGGGGCTCTGGCTCTACTTTTACACTAACACCTACTCCTAAGTGGCAGAACACCTCCTTATACCTTGCATGTGTCTGTTTTAGAACAAAGGACTTTGAACCAATGCTTCTCCAATCAGAGTATCACACTATAAAATGTCCAAGTTCTTACTGGTCTGTAGCTAAGCATAGGGCAAGTCACATCACTCAGCAAGTCAGAAAACATTTTTACAATAATTGTTCACGGAAGCACAGTTGAAATGATAAACCTGAAAGTATTTTATTGAGACAGCCTTATGAATGCAGCAGTCTTTTAAGTATAATTTCTTAAAGTTTCTTCACAGGCAAATATGACCACAAACTCAATCATCTGGTGTAAGTGGTCAGGAACTGTTCCCGGAGGAAAACTGTGCCTTGGCCTTGGGAGTCTGCTTTCCTTATGGGTGACTTTTTTCTTGCTGCTTCCCCACTATTCTTGTCATTTGATAGCTATATAAAATTCACACTTTGTCCCTTTAATATACTCCAGACTCTTCTTAGGAAGCATAACCTTGAATTGTTACTAATTAAAAGTCACCAATACTTTGGCTAAGAGACATGATATGGAGGGAACGTTCCATGTACAGAAATGAGGCAGCTATGGTTTTGAAGACAAGACACTGGTGATTTCGCTAGCAGGCAGAGATAAGAGCCATTGTTCCCGGACATTGTTATTATCTCTCCTGAACTACACAACCCAGAAGGCATAGATGTATCTGATGTCAGCCAACACAGAGTTTCTTACCTTTGGTGGGACACCATGGACATGAGGAAGAAAGCATGAAGAATGACCCACAGAGATCACCCCAAGGTTCTAAGAGGTGCTTGTTTGTTAACTACATATCCCTTTTGGTGAGGAGCCTTGGGGCAGGGTGGATTTCTCACTGGCCACAGTACTTAAATGGACGTGCTTCCTGATGATCCTGTGAACTGTGGTTTAACTCTTGTTCCAAATCTTTTGAAAGTATGGAGCCCAACCTTTGGCATGGCTTCCAAATTTAGAAGATTTCCTAACAATCATTCACAATATCAACCTCGTTATATCATATTATAAGGCTTATTTATAAACTTCGTTTCTCTTTTTATGCTACCTTTGAGTCTTTCTGAAATAACAGAAAGCAAGCAAGAAATAGATAAGATGTTTTTAAAAATGGTTTTGTTCATTTTGATTTGAGAATAGTTCTCACTATATTTCTCAAAATCATAAAGTCAAGCAACGCCCCTGCTTCAGCATCCCAAATAACTAGGCTATGTGTACACCCAAATATGCCAAAAAAAATTGTTTGGGTGTAAAACTAGGTAGACGTTGCCACTAAAGGGCTTTATTACCTTACAGTCATCATTTGAAAGCCAGAAAAATACCATGAAGGGAATATTATATGACTAATAATATTTTGTCTTGACTTTTTCTTTAAAATGAGAAGAATGAAACATGAAGGTGCGTTGCTTGAGAAAATGAAAAAAGAAAATTATTTTCTTGTTTCCTGTGTTTGCACAACAGTCTGGGAGAGCTATGGCTGTGAAATTCTTAAACCCACCTTAAAAAGGATGTCCGTACACATTGCCTTTCCGTGAGTTATTATTGGCTCCTGATCTTCACCTTTTCCATCCCAACAGTCAAGCTCCACGCACCTAGAGACACAGTCAGATTACAACACCGAGCCCTCACCGGAAAACCACACACAAATTCAAAAGACACATTTTCTTATATGTGAGAACACTGAATGAGGAACACGGGCATTTTGTGGATGCACAGGTTAAAACTACGTTTCACTGCTCACCCTGGTGTCAAAATAGGGCTGTAGGCAAGAGTTCGAGACTAACTGGATATAATAAATGGCCTGGTTCCCAACAAAATCATACTTGTGACCAAGTTGCAATAGAGGACAATGGAAAATTTACAATAGAGGCTGGGTTTGGATGATATTGACATTGATTTATAAACTCACTGGGTAGAACAATGTTACTTTCACCATGCCAGGAAATTCTCCTGAGCTGGGCCTGGTGGCACTGGATGGTAATCCAGTTTCCTAAGAGTTTAAGGCCAGCCTGGACAGGTAGGTGAGATTTTTTTTTCTCAAAATAAAAAGTGAACTAAAGCCTGACGTATAATTCAGTGTAGAGTCCTTGCCCAGTGGGCATGAAGCTCTCAAAGCAGCCCCCAGGGCCAAGCAAGAAGCACTCCTGCTGTCTTAAGATGCAGACAGATACTGAGACAAAGTGCATTAACGAAGTCAGGACGGAATTAATCTCCTCTGTAGCACTTCTAAACACAAAACACAGTGAGCTTCAAAAAAATAAATATTTCCAAAAAAATCATAGCACAACTACATTTCTCTTTTTTGCAATATATTAACCTTAAATATTTGCTCTTTTCTATAAAAATTACTTCCAGCGATCTCTCCTTAGAAAACTAAACTTCTGAGCTTTACGCAGCCACAATTTTTTTATCTTGGTTTTTTTTGGGGGGGGGGCGGGAGCAGTGGTATGGATTGAACTCAGGACCTTGCACAGGCTAAGCAAATGCTCTACCACCAAACTAAATTCCCAAGCTTTTTTGTAGCATTAAATAAAACTAATTTTATTTAGTTAATTTGTAACTACCTAGAACTAGTAAAAACTTAATATGGCTTCTTAAAATATATCTAATTTTTGTTTTACAATTTTGAGGTCATATTTTAAAAAATCATAGTAAATGATTGTCTTTTGACCCCTAAGATAAGTCCACAATTTTATGTGATACCTTCTTTTCTCACTCAAAGTAAAATGAATATACTCTATTAAAGAGAAATGTAAATGTCCTTTTTGTTCTGATTATTATTTCCAACTTCAGAGAAAAGCAGATTACAATAGTCTTTCCTTATCCGTGGTTCAGTTATCTAGGGTCAACACTGGTTTGAAAATATAGAATGCAAAGTTCTATGTTTTAAATTGCATACCATTGTTGAGTGGTGCAATGGCCACATTCACCAGCCAAGTGTCTTGCCTAGGAGTTGGATCAATCCAACGCCCAGCAGATCACTCTGTATTCACTACCACCTGTCAGGCACTTAGTGGCCTTCTTTGCTACCAGAATGTCATAGAACTACAGTGTTTTTATTCAAGGAACCCTTACTTTCCTTGAATAATTTGTAAATAGAACTTCATCACAGGTATTTATATATGGTGGGAAGATATATAGAACTAGATATGAGCCATTGCTTAGCGGATCCACTGGGCATCTTAGAACACTGGGGATGGGAGAGATAAGGGGAGGTCAATGATATGTTTAAAGGTGCCACATATAACAAAGCAAATTGCCATCTTGAGTTCCAGACCTGCACCCAGCCAGGAGAACTTGTCTGTACATTTCCACTGAAGACTTTCCTCCAAACTGCCGGCCGGTGAGATAAGTATTGTGGGAAGAACTGATGAAGTAGTGAGCCAGGGGGTGATCCATCTCCTGGTAAAGTTCTAAGCGATCTAGGAAGACTGGGGCATTCTCATCGGACATCAGATATCTGCAAAACCCATCACTTGATATGAGGCCTGGGGAGAAAGAAAATCTGAGTGGTACCACGGCTCTGAAGACACACATCTTTCATTTTGCCCAGCTACGTTGAGGTAGCATAAAAGTCAGAGCAGAAACAACTCCATAGTTTTCCCTAGACCCGACACCTTTCAGAACTTGAACAAAATACACAATTACACATTAGAAGAAGAACAATCTATGACAGTTCTCCAAATGAAGAAACTATGCTATGAACCACAGTGATGAGGAACCTCTGGCTCTGCTACGACCATCCTTGCCTTCTTCTGTTCATCTCCTGGTTTTTATGGTCAAGTGGGGAACATACTGGCCCAGGATCATCATGATTGGTAACTGAGAATACCTGTAAGATGTGTGGCATTAATTCTAACCGTTATTTTCAATCAGTTGGAGAAATGGGTGCCTTTCAAATTTAGACAATTTATTTTTCACAATTATCTAAATGTTAAAGTCTGACGCTGGTGAAAAACACGGAAACACAGGCCACTGCTGATTTCAGTCACTTTTCTAAATGGGGCAGGGCTTACATGGCAACTGCGGGGTGGATAAGCAGTGTTTCACAAACGCCAGAAGCCTCAGCCCTTTGCCTTCTCATGTAACAATTTACAAGTTATGAAGATAGTCTCATTCACATCCACCGAAAAGCTCCACCGATCATCTAAAAGACAGCTCTGGGCCTCATGCACAGCTTGCTTTGGTCTCACAGCTTGCTCTGCAGGTTTGACGTTGACGAAAGAACATGTTAGAGACTGCATCACTGTGCCTACAGGCTGTACTACAACTCCATTTTCCTACTGCCAAATAACAAGACTATCCCAGTTCTTGCAACACTCCCCAAATAGTTTTTCAGGTTAAATACATGTGTGTCTAATCAATAGATCATTTCCAGTGTTTTCAGTTTTACAGAACAACTATACCACTGTGTGCATCTAAATCATTTATGCACTTATGTGCACACATGTGCATGCGCGCACACACACAGAGTTTATCATTAACTGAATAGATGGTAATCCACAAGGAATATATGTAATATTTTGGGTTTTCAAGACAGGGTTTCTCTTTGTAGCTCTGGCTGTCCTGAACTCACTCTGTAGAACAGGCTGGCCTTGAACTCAGAGATCTGCCTGCCTCTACCTCCCAAGTGCTGGGATTAAAGGCATGTGCAACCAAGCCCAGCTCTCTCTCTCTCCATATATTAATAATAATAGTAATAATAATAGTAATGTTTGTTGATGGATATGTAGGGCATTTCTAATAACAACTGAAGTATTACAATAAAGGTTTCTATGCTTCTGTCCTTGGCATATTCATTCATTTGAATAACAAACACTTTTGAGGCACTGAGATAGGTGCAGAAAAAAGAGCTACATTCCATTTTTACAAAGTTCACATACTATGAGTAAGAAAAATAAATATATGAATAAATAATTATAATGTCATATTGGAAGTACAAAGCTAGAATGATGAAACGGGATGGTGGGATACTGGTTTAAATACGTGGCCAGTGAAATCTTTTTGAGATTTCATAAATGCATAGGGACAAGATATACAGCCACATACAGACACATAGGAGTGGGTCTTTTGGGCAAAAGGTTGAGCAAATGCAGAAATCTTGATTCAGGAATGTGTGTTCTCAATTCATTCAATAAATGCAAAGAGGAGTGAGCAACATCTGGGGAATGAGCTGGGCAATGATGCAGGAGAGGGAGCCAAAGGCTGCATCTATTAGGGTTGAGTCCCACGCTCTTGGGATTTTTGTGTTGGGAAGCTTTGATGGGGAGTATGCAATACCATTGGAGATACCCTAAAAGGCTTACTCTGGCTGCTGTGTGGAGCACAGTACTGGGTACAAAGCAGGACAAAGATGTCACAAGCCAGTTGGCATTGCCCCCGGAAAGGCTGTAGGCTTGAATGTCTGAAACAGCGGGAACGAAGAGAAGTGGACCTCATGTGCTTTGGTGATAGATCATAAGAGGTGTGAAAGAAATGAAACATACAGGGTGATCCCGAGGATTCTGACTGGAAAGGCTAAGTGAGTACTGCAACCATTTCTTAGGCTGCGAAAGAAGAGGGATGGAGACAGGAAAACCGAACCATGCTGCAAACACAGCTGTTCAATATGCAGATAAGCAAACCTACTTCAGGCTCCTGGGTTATGGTAGAGATGAGGACTGGAGGATTTACTCTGAAAGGCACGGAAAGCTAGAGGCCTGCATGGCCACCCCCTCCTAGCAGAAAGCATGGGAGAAGCAGAGGTCTAGCATGGGACAGCCACTATTTGGAGACTGTATGAGATACTCTCTAGGGCACATACCTGCAAGAGGAAATGCTGAGCTACCAGAGAGGCACATTTTCTACTTTTTGAGCTACTCACCCAATCCCCAGGTAGTTGTGAACACTAAAAAACCCTATGAGAAGTGTCTTTTGAGCTGTATTCTTACATTCTTCATTAAGTCAAAGAGAGGCTTTAATTCTCTGTTATTTGTGAAAGGGAGAAGCTGCATTTTTTTTAAAGCTGTGTCAGTTATAATCAGGTCTTGAAAAGACCTGAAGATAACAAAGACACACACAAATCATCACATCATCAATCGCTGAGGAACAGCTGCTCTTGTCTTTCCTTTGAATAGACCACAACTGCCTTCCAGGTGTGGACGGGGAGGCACGAGGCACTTCTTATTCAGTCTTGAATTCCCAGTGTTACAGTTTGAATGTGAAATGTCCCTCACAGGCTGACATGTTAGGACACCTGGTCCTTAGCAGGCGGCCCTGTTTTGGATGTTACAGGAACTGATCAGTGGAGGTAGGTCACTGAGGGTGTGTCTGGGATCTGGTGTTTCTGCTTGCTAGTCCTGCTAGGATGTGAGCAGGTGCCTCACACTCCTGACACCACACCTTCCTGCTATGACAGACTAAACTTTCCTGAAAATGTGAACCCAAATAAATCCTTGCGCCCACATGAGTTGCTTCTGTCAAGTATTCTGGTCATAATGACAAAAAAAAAATAAAAAAAAAAAGAAAAAGGAAAAAGAAAAAACAAAAGCTGCACAAAGCAAGCGTAGTGACGCTTGCCTCCCGGCTGCCAAGTGTCAAGCTCCCAGGCACCCAGGCATGCCCCTGCCGCAGGGATGCGCTTCAGTTGTCTCCATGCTTTTCCTTTGGTTACTGTTTGAACAACATATTGTTTTCAAACCAAAATGAAAGGGACAAAGATCCAGGAATATGGACAACTTGCTGATATGATTCTTGACTAGTTAGTGTCCTACCTGTGTTTTTATCTTCCAACCCAGGGGTCAAGTATCAAATTAAGTACTAAGTTTATTCAGCTTAGCAAAACAAAGGGGAGCAAAGGAGGGTGCACGTTCTTATGTGGCAAATTCTTTTCAAAGACTACACATAGAGACTGCCTTTTTAGCACTATGCAAAATTAAAACTTAATATATGTGCATATACAGCAGATTATCACTACAATGTCCTTATCAACACAGTACATTTTGTAGTGGTATACTTCAGACAGTGAGGATTCACTTGATAGAACATAAAAGTTAAATTAGTTTAAAAGTAGGAAAAGAATAAATTAATTACTAATCTTTGAATCTACGGTGCCCCAAAGCATTTAAGATATTTTAATTAAAAGTTAAGGGTTTTAAACATACATTTTCTTGTCTTAGCAAAAAACAAAATTTAATTTGTTTTTTTTTTCATTTATGTTACCTTTTTTCTTCAACTCTTCATCAGGCTCGTACATCTCAATGATCCGCATTGCTCTTTTCGCATCATAAAATGGAAATAAAATTTCATTCAGCCGAGGATCTCGCTGGTGCTATGATGAGAAAATAACTCCATTTAGACTCACGCTCCCCATCCTGAAACAGATTTCTAAGCATATAATCTGTACAACAAGATCCATCCAGACTCCCATATTTATAATTACGGAGATCAGACTTCATTGCCTTCCTAGCTCTCTCCCTAAACTATACTACATAAAGTTCATCTCTGAACTTACGCTATCGGAGCTGGACAGTGAAAAAAGGGGGGCTGTGTGGTTTTCTCCCGTTTCAACTTTGAAGAACACATGAAAGCGTGAGAATGGCAACTGCACTGTCCTCTACTTCCTACACCTTAGGTCAGTGACTTGCCACAAATAGTTGCAAAAAATGAGAACGAAGGATTTCTACAGTATTTAAAAATCTACTATTGAGGTTACCTTTAAAAAGTGAAAAGAAAAAAAATAACTAAAATAAGCAACCATATCAGGTACTTAGTGGCCCAAAGCCCAAAACAATAAGAACAACAACAAAAAAACCCCAAAACTCGAATGTCAGAAAAGTAAATAGTTAAGTTTTAACCTCTTTCTCTACTAGTAAGAGGCTCTTGAGCACCCTGCAAACTTTGTTTTCCTGGGGTCACTGTTTTCCAAGATGATATAATTGTAACGATGAAAATGAATCAGCAAAGAATCATTGTAAGTGTATATTATATTAAAAACAAATTTAAAATACAGCATCTCAGGTCACCTTCTCTCTACAACTGCACGCACTCTGCTCCGGAAGTCCCCAGCAGAGGGCATGTAAGAAGGCTCTGATGGAAGCTGCTGGTAGCCAGCTTTCCCAGTCAGCACCCAAGATGCTTCTTACATTGAAGGAGCAACAAACTTCCTGCACTGAGACTGCCCTGTCTTCCTGGAATGGCAAGGAGCCCATTTACCTACTCACTACCGAACTAAGCTATGTGTGTGCATGCTTATATATGTGCATGTGTATGTGTGTGTGAATATGGGTACACACATGTCATGGCACGGGTCTGGAGGCAGTGGATCCACTAAACTTTCTTACGGTTCACTGTGGATGACAGGATTGCATTATGTCCTCTCCCAAATGAATAAAATGTATGCTTTCAGAGACTGATGCGCCAATAAGCAGATGTGCGCAAGAACTGCTCAATGTATCACACTTTGGCAACAACTCTTTACCCAGATGCATGCACAGACTTGCAGTAATATTATTGGAGAGATGCTTAAGAAGCAACTGTTCATATGGACCTCTTTTTCTCTGCTGAGGGATGATCACCTGCAAAGGGAGCTATGTGCAGAACAATACCTTTGGCCAATGAGACACTTGATTTTAACTAAAGCATAGATGTCTCTAGACTCCCCTAGTACCATTTAGTTAAAAGTGTTAAAGTGAAGGGATCAATATCTTTATTGACAGCCTATCCCGATGAAGCATTCTTCTGTTAAAATATTACAGAATTGTTGATTATGCCCATGTCGATCCTAGACCGGAAACTGCCATGCTAATAACAGGCCTTGATACTTTAGAGAATAGTGATGAGATCTGTAGAGAAAGGGAAACTGATGTGGACAGTGGGATGCCAGGCAAGAGAAGACATGCTACAGCCTGTAAGGATTGCTACACCCCATAAGGATCGGATACAGCATAGAGCAGACCCCAGTATTCAAGGGGGTTGGAGGCTGCAGACCCTTGGCCCTTTGACTTTCTTTGCCCGCCTTAGATCCTTTGCCTGCTGGAGTGAACTGAGCAAAACAACTTGTTTACCTGTGCCTGCAGCTGTTCTAAGCACGAGACCCTCATGAGTTCCTGATTGCAGGGGAGTGAATTCTGGTGGGTTTTACAGCTGGAAATCCAAGAGCTGGGGCGTGGCTATCAGTTACGGATCCCTATATAAGCTTCCCTGGAGCACAATAAAGTTGGCATTCTTGTATCAAGAATGACCTGTGTCCCCTTGTCTCTGTCTGTCTGTCTGTCTGTGTGCCTGTGTTTTTAAGTCTCCAGCCTAGTTCCAGGCTTGTGTACCTTCACGTAGAGCAGACATTGTGCATTAC
This sequence comes from Ondatra zibethicus, assembly GCA_004026605.1. NCBI lineage: Eukaryota > Metazoa > Chordata > Mammalia > Rodentia > Cricetidae > Ondatra > Ondatra zibethicus. The sequence continues at coordinate 45,583 of PVIU01005687.1, read as the reverse complement.
ACAAGGGGATTAAGGTCTCCCCTGTGGTGAGAGAAATCATTTAAAAGCATTCAAAGAAATAAAATCCCAACCACTCTCTAGACATCTTTCCTCCAATAAACTAGCACTAAAGAAGATGGATAACGGATGGAAAGACATCTTTTCATACCCCAACACAGTTACACTCAGTTATCCTCGGTTTCTTCCCTAGTAAAATTAAGTCTTTTGACTTAAACAGGAGGTCATTGGTGAGTATTTGGGACATAGAGAACTGATGGGGCAAATCCATATGACTTAAAGAAGAGGAAGAAAAATGGGATACAGTTATGGGGGAGAAAATAGATGACAATGGGAAAGGGGGAAGGAAATTCAGACATTTCTGGGTGTTTTTACACATGTACATATTAACGTGGTGCTGCTTAAAATGTGATGTGTGGATGGCAGGAGCGGCATCACCATCACCTGGGAGAGTTGAAAGCTATGGATTCTGGGGGCCTCTCCTCAGATCTCCTGAAACTGATTCCCTGGGTGGAACCAGGATTTATTTGGGGCACAAGCAGATCTAGTAAGCTTTCCCGGTGATTCTGACTCACTCAATTTAAGCATTCCTGCTCTAGAGTAGGAGGTATGCCTCTATTGCTTGCTCAGCCCTGTGGGCTAAATCTCCAGTACTGCACAGATTAGGTGTGGTGGAACTTGTCTGTGTAATTGCAGCACTTGGAAAGCAGAGTCGGAAGGATCAGAAGCTCAAGGACATCTTATGCTACAGAGTGCACTGGAGGCTGGCCCTCTTAAAAATGAAAGAAGGAAGGAAGGAAGGAAGGAAAGAGAAGAAAGAAGGAAAGGAGGAAGGAAGAGAGAAAAGGAATAAAAAGAGGAAAAAGCATTGATTTAATCTGTAACCACATGCATTTTAATTCATGACAAAAAAACAAATGTAAGAAAATCCCAACTAACTAAATACTGCAAGGCAGGACTAATCATTTGACCTGTGCTCCTTCCTAATTATGCTTTATCCATTAAAATGCAATTAGAGGGCATCATATTCATAAGATCATCTGTCTAGTAGAAGGAATAGCCAGGAAAACAGCACATATCCATATTTCCTCCTCAGGGTTATAGTCTTAGCAAAAGAGATTTAGGTGCAGATAAAATAAAATTCCACTTTGTCTTTGTACCTGCTCTGCCAGATAACATAATCTTTCTTTTCTCCCAAATTTTCACATTTCACAAGGTGACAAAGCCTGGTCCCTCTGAATAATCTAGAGGCAGGGAAACAAATGGTAAGGTTTGCATTTTTTTCATCCTAGTGAGGAAGGACGCTGTACACCATCACATCCAGGGTGTAACAGGGTGCAGAAGAGTTCAAGTCAGAGACAGCACAGCACAATAGGTCTTCACAGCTCTGAGACACCATCAACTTCTACTCAGATAAACAAGCCCAGCATTTCACTTCCTGGCATTCAGAGCTTTCTAAAATGAGGTTCTAAATAGCTCTGAAGAGTTGGTCATGGAAAACTATGCCAAGCAAATGAGATCTACCATGGGAAGCCTCCACAACTCTGTCCTTAGCTTTACTGAGAAAATGTGTCAACTGCCTTTGATACAAGTGAGCTAGGGGAGATGGATGCTGATCTAATATTTTAAAATGGTATAGAAAGTGAGCTGAACAACTGGGCTCACACAGAATGGAATACTCTCCCCTCTTCCTCTCTCTCTTTTATCTTCCCATCTAAGACAAGGATATTGGAAAGAGAACAATTTTAGGTACTCTTTTACATACTTCCAACTAAAACATGTAAAAACCAGTTTCAACTCTAATGTGGTGATGTGTGTGAGGGAGTAGATAACCAGCGATAAAATAAAGTCATGTTATGTTTTGTCTTTGTTTTTAACTGTCTCCATATAAGACCCATTTCCTCTTTCTTATTTTGGTTTCTCCTGCTCTCTAGGCAGCCTTCAACTCTCTAGGCCCTTAGCTGTTATTATGCTTACTGGAAGCAAAATAGAAATGGAGGTGGCACTGAAATCAACTTATCTTATTAACAACGGGGGGAAAAGCGAAACCACTTGACCCTAGAGATTGCATTAGTCCTGCTACACACAGCTGAGCCTGATGCTGGCAGCTCCCAGCATGCACCTCCGCCAGTTCTCCATAACTCTAGTTCGCTCTTCTTCATGATTTTGGCGAAGGATGTTTCCCTCTATCCACTGGATAGAACCCAGAGACGCGGCGACACTAAAAGTTTAGCTGTGAGTGTGAACTTGTCTGACTAAATTCTTTATGGAGAATGGCAAAATATATTTAGTATGCTCAGATTCTCTCCCACTCCACTAAGCACCCCAAGAAGTCATCCTGTTAGCCTAGACAGTGCTGCACAAACTTCCATTTGCACACATGTTGCTTGGGCATCTTGTTAAGCGCAGGTTACTGATTCAGTATCTGCATTGCTAAGATGCTGCTAGGGGACACTAAAGCTGCCTGTCTGGGGATTCAAGCTATGGCCATCTGTGACTAAGAGGCTTTGGAAACCAGATGAGAAATTAATTCAAAGCTACCACTGAGGGGAGAGAGGCATATATCCTACACAGTAACTAAGTAAAGGACTAAGTCATTCTCCCTTTTCTACCTCTTGAAGGTAGAGATTAGTATATTAATCAGAAAGAAAGAGTGAGATTTACAGGCTGGAGGATGGCAGAAGACAGTATGCTACTGGCTAACTGGAAAGGGCTTTCTTTTCTTCAGTCAGTGAACCTTGTTGCATATGCACCTATTGATTCTTTGTGGTTATAACTAGTTCTCGGGTACCCTGAAATTTGCATATATGGTGACCAGGGCCTTGTCCTTCCAGTGTTCCTCATTTTCTCTTGTCTTGCTGCATGATGCTGGGTCCCATGTAGCAGTGAAACTGCCTGTTGAGGTCCTTAGAAAATGTTGAGGTCTGATCTTTTAAGGTCACAGACCTATATGTTCCAAACCCTATTGCTTTCCAGATGAGCTCTGTCTTCTTGCATTACAGGATTTGAAGCTGCCATGCCTAAAGCTGTTTTGATTCTGGAGAAATTAGCGGGATAAGAGTAGAACTGTACATAGAATGTGCAGAAGCTGGTGGGGGGCTGGAAATGTGGGGCGATTGTGGAGAAAGCCATATTTGGAGATGACACTTTGACTGAAGTCCCAGGCAGATACTTTTCTGGAATGTCCTATTGTCTCTCTACGACCTACAGAAATCTAGGATCACGCCAATTCCATCAGTCTCCTCTAAACACTCAGGGTATTTCCTTTCTTAAAGAGAAGCCAAGGGAGGGCTGGAGAGATGGCTCAGTGGTTAAGAGCACTGCCTGTTCTTCTAAAGGTCCTGAGTTCAATTCCCAGCAACCACATGGTGACTCACAACCATCTGTAATGAGATCTGGTGCCCTCTTCTGGCATGCTTGCAGGCAGAATACTGTATACACAAATAAAATAAATCAGAGAGAGAGAGAGAGAAGCCAAGGGAAAGGAAATATAAAGAACAAAGCCTGTGGTGGACTACTGCAGCAGCGACAGAGAACGCTTGCTTCATCATAAAGAACATGGAGGGCAGAGCCAGAGAAGTTTGAGAGACCTGTTCTCTTTAACTACTTCAGTTTAAAAACTAAAAGCTTACACATTTTATGAGTAAAAATTTTAAAATCCTTTGGAATAATGAAATTTGATAACTAAGTAGACAAAGAAAAACCACGTGTGAGAGGAAATGAATCCTACAAGAGGTGCAAGAGCAGCACCTACCCTCTGGACTTTAGGACTGGCTCCGAACTCCAACAGCACAGGAAGCGCATGCTGGCCCAGAAAGTGCTGATGGACTGACGATGAGCTAGGGTTTTCTCCTCTCTCTCATAATGTTTTCCACCTAGAAAGCCAGATTCCTGCCCATCTTACCAGATTTAAGATTATCAATGAGCCAAAGTACACGGAAAAGCTACTGGAAACAAAAGAAAACAAGCAGCAAGAAGGAGGAGGGGTTAAGGAAATAAAGGGGGGCCAATTAACTTCAGAGAACTGTGGCACAAGAATATGGCTAATATCTGGGTAAAGACTACAATCACAGTATTCAGATGACTATAGCGGAGAGGACTGAAAAGACTTACAACATTTTCAGGTAAATAAATACTGCATTGCACTGAGCAGATTCCTCAAAGGCAGAAGTATACGAAGTCTAAGTGGGTATATGAAGTCACCTCTTTGTTGTCTCAGAGCATGCATGCTTATGTTAACAGTTTCTGACATGTAGCCCTATGAACTGGAACCCATGAGCCTGCACACATCAGGAAGAGAAGACCTTTGGCAAAGGAGTAATTTGTTTGTGCAAAGTGGCAAACCAGGGACTGCCCATTCTCTTTTCTGAGGCATTACCTGGTGTCTAACGTGATGCTTCCTCCCCCTCCTCTCTTCTGGGGATTGAACACAGGGGCTCATGGATGCTGGGTATGTGTTCTTCCACCGCACAACTCCATCATCCCAGTCCTGCCACTTCAGGCATGTCCTTGTTGTATGGTATGATTGTGAACTTCTTTCCAAATAAGACCATGTTGTCCACTCCTTACTCAAATTTTTCTGACTATTTATGTGTGTGGGGAAAGGTGAATTTTTCTTTTCGGATTAAAAAGAGCCTCTGCGGGTTTTGCTAAAAAAAAAACACTTTGTGCATGAAAAAAAAGTTCTTTTTGGTTATAACAACAAAAGTTGTGACTTTTACTTGTTCTGAAATATTTTTCCTTGTACTTAAGCAAATTTTGTTGCTGGTTTAGTTGCTAAATGAATCGTGTTCTACATTCAGCTCGGAGCTTGTTTTGAAAATAAAGAGTGAAAATTTAACCTGCAATCTAGTTGGCCTAACATTATATTTTGCCTAGGAGCTCAAGGGTCAAATTTTGAACCTACATCTTTGTCTTACATGCAAACCATTAAAAGACAAAAATATAGGTTTCTAGTCCATGCAAAGGTTTGAGGGGAAGTTAGCAATGGAGAATCCAAATATAGTATCATAAACTCAGTCTGTCCTCTCTCTATTTATGAGATATTTATGAGGTACCTTAAAAAATCATCTTGCAAAAAAACACAGACACATTTAATTCAATAAATACATTACAAATTTCACACATACACATGGAACCAGAGCTACACATCACAGCGTGAAACCGACAGGAAGTGGTGCGCAAAGCCAGCGTGGAGGAGGCACAAGGACACACGGGCAGGCAGTGGCTGATTTTTGCACCTGGTCAAGCCATCATGGAAAGATCAGCGGGTCAGAAGCCAAGCGAGTAAGGGTGCGTGACACAAGCATGCAGTGAGGACACCGGGGAGGCAAGCCACGGCACACAGACTCATGGAGTTAATGTATGAAAAAGCTTACTTCGTTTAGAAAGCTCACTAATTGGTCTACCGTTAAATAATCAGTTTTGTCTCCATTGCTGAAAAGAAATGTATTAGAAAAAGTAAGTTTCTGTATATGATGCTACAGTAGGTACGATTTACATGTTGACATTTGCGCATAACTCTAAACTCATTTTCTAACCCTGAGGTAGGTGAATTCTCAAGAGTGGTCAGGGACTGTAGTGGGAGCAGGAGGAACCCAAGAACAGCAACAAAAGAAAGATAGCATTCCCACTAGGTCACAGAAATTGCCTGTGATATGCAGTTCTTTGGCACTACCAAAAGACATTCCTTCAGAAACAACATGTAAGTCATCCATTTGAAATTAACTGGAATGAATGAACTTCTCAACAACATACTAACATTCCATCCAAATCGAATCTAGTTAGTTCACATAATGGGTTAATACCTAAAGGAGCAGGTTAAAATTGTAGGTCGTTAGTAAAGCCAATGCCGGGGAGGGGGGATGTTCCAAGTGCTGTAATTAATCTATTTCAAAGTTTCTTTAAAGAAAAAAAAACCTCAGAGTGGATTTCTATACTAATAAATTAAGGGGTGAAAAATGTAACCCTGACTAGATATACTAGAGCTAGCGACATATACTTAAAGATTACAGCAAAGATGGTTTCAAAATTTATAGGGGCAAAGATAGTACTGCATAACACTTCCTCACAACGCGGACTTACATTTTTTTATAAAGGTCTTCTATGTCTGTCCGAGGACAAATCTTTTGTGTCAGTTCATAGAACTTTTCATAAGTAAATGCGGCAGGCTCAATTTCATCGTTCTGTGGAGAAGAAAAAGGACAGGCATTGAAGGAACATCTTTCTCCTTCTTAGAGAGTGGTGATCTACAAGGTCCTGAAGTAAAGCCCTGGGCACAGCAAATGAGGCTTCCCCAGCTATCACGATGGCATGGATGACACATGAGACCCTTGGTGACACCTGCCTCCAGCATGGCTTTCTCTGGGAAATCTCTCATCGATCGAATACACAGAAATTTCTCTCTCTCTTCTTGAGGGAGGAAAGTAAGTGCTCCCATAGTGGATATAAGATAATCAAGTCCAATATTTCATTTGACCTATTTTGTGAATTTTTAGAGGATCACAGAAAAAAGCTAGAGCAACCAATGAGATTTACCTGTCACACTGAAATGTAACTTTCAAACAAGACTTTTAAACAGAGTCAGAGGCACATGTCTCTCTTGTAATACAAAAATTAATTTCAATGACTTGAATACAAAGGGTCGTGAACATAAATGGATGAGAGAGAAAGGAATCCTTCATGAAATCCTGCAAGGCTGTGTGGAGGAACTGAATTTATTAGTTAATAATTCATGCTGATGCTAGGCTAGGCTAAGGCAGTGTGGCTGGGTGTTCTAAAATAAACTCCATAAACTGTAGGAAGAACAGCTGCCCCTTTTCATCTCACCTTAATAAAGTTGACAAAAAATCATCTTGAAGTGAAATAGTTGGATTTGAAAACACTTTGAAAAGTATGACCACGGCCAGTGAAAGGGGAGAAGGAAAATTAACTGTTCTCTGTGTCACTGGCTCCAACTGATGCCAGTTTAACACAGTAACCTAGCTTATCACAGATGGGTGGACAAACAAACAACAGTGACAAAGGTTTTAGGAATACGGTTACCTTTCCACTGGGCAGACCCAATTCCTTGAGGGCTTGAAAGATCACCTTTTCTGTTTTCCCCGACGCAAAGGTTCTAGTAATACTAGAACAGGAGAGAAAAAACCAGGTTACTGCTCATTCTGTTCTCTCTGATGCAAGAGTCCAAGTACCTTAGAGATGATTGGCTTAGGGATAAGGAAAAAAATAAAACTACCTTTTAGTTGATGGTGTTTTACATAACCCCACATTAACTCTTCTCTCTGGTTACCAGGGCCAACACTAGTCCTTTTCGGTGCTTGCGAACAAGTGGTCGTTGGACAAATGCAATGATCCATTTGGATCCTAAGAAATGATGTTCTTAGAAAAAAACAGTAAAGTGGCTGATGGTCTTAGCGGCTCTCAAAGTGCATATGAATGAGGTTTGCACTTAGGGAAGGCCTGTGGCTCCTGTTCTGGCTTTCATGTTCACGACAGTGGACACCCAGTACCCGACATATTTTGGCTGTTTTCATCTAAACTCCCTTGAGACACCCTGCCATGCTAGCCTTCTAAAGGTCTGGGATTTTACCAGGATACAATTATTTCATCAGAATCATGACACTTCCCAAGACATGGCATCTCTGAATAGCCTTTTAACTAGTTTGTACTAGTTAATTCTGGTACAAAACTGTAGTAAAAATGCTAGTCAAATTTTAACACCTTAATGGCCAAACTTCCTTATGTAAAAGGAGGAGAGATCACCCTACACACTTTATAGATGTGTCAGAGATACTTAGAATGGAAACTAACTGCGTGGGAGGTTAGGGGATATTTGTTAGCCAGACCCTTGTGTACATGGCTACCAGTCTTGTCTCTGCCTATCCAGGGGGCTTATTCGCTCATTGATTAAAAGCCCAGGTCATCAATTATTATGGTCCTTGAAAGGCTAAATTTAGATGGGCAGGCTTGACTGAAGATGAAGATGATTTTCAACTGTGAATGTGGCTCTTCAATGGAGCATTAGCATCTCATACCCAACCTTCACGTACACCCCGCTGTTTCTGTTCAGTGAATGCACAAGCACTGACAGCCAGTTCCTCTTGGTGAGTGTGAGAAAGCACCGCTTCAGTTGCAGAGTACAGCTTAGCAAATTAGACCCAGAGGAAGGAGCGTTACATAAATGCATCCAGATGTGTCCGTTTAAACCATTATAGTTTTATATTAGGTCCATGAAGGCTCCAAGAAGTTTTTTAAGTGTTCTTGAGACAAATGTATTCACGCATGCAGGAGGCTAACAGTGGAGCGCAGGTGTGCCGGGAAGGAAGGAAAGCCAATAATGGCTTTCTAGCAGTGGCATGTCTATATTTTTCTTAAGTCTCGAGAGTTCATTCAACTTTTAGATACTGACTTGGAGTAGATACCGTTTGACCTTTCCAATTTAAGGAAAAGTGGCTACTCAATGAAAGTATGCATTGAGATAATAACTGAGGGGCCACAGCAAGGTTAGGTGCCTGTAATTAGGGGGAATAATCTGTGCATGGCAATCTTAGGAGTCTCCTAGCCTACTCAAGGCTGCTGGGTTAGACAAGACTGGTTATGACATGGTGAAACTGACCACTGTGGCCATGAGGTAGGAAGTATGGAGTCCACGCCATTCCTGCAAAGCAGAAGCAAGGCACTATGGGTTGTGAGGCAAGTCAGAAAAGCAGTCTTTTGGTGAGCGCCTGGCTAAGTGTCAAGAAACAACTTAGAACAAGAAGGTCAAGGAGCAAGGAGATAGGAGAGAGAGGTGCTGACTTTTCAGATGTGAGTAGAGTCTGGGCAGCCTACAGACACATTTTCTCACTGCACGTAAAAAGAGAAGAAAGCCAGAATGGAAAATAAGCACAGTGGCATCAGGTAGACTATTTCCCTAGAGTAATGTTTACTGCCTTTGCTCCAGACACCTTTCCAAATCATTATTGAGTCTGAAAATTTATCTACTGTGATTGGGAGGCTGAGGAAGGAATCGAAATTCTCTGGTTTCCAGAAAGATGTACTTCAACCATGGTTCTGAGAACAACACACTAATCACACACAGTTTGAGACATTTTAGACACCATGGGAGTATTTCCTGGCAACGTACATACTTATAGTGTGTTGATAAAGGGACTGTGACATTATAAGAACCTCTATATAGTTCCCTGGCCAAAGAGGTCTGTTTAGTGCTTCAAGCTACCAGGTGCTCAATGAGATTTTATTTTTTCTTGAGACAGGGTCTCTAGCCTAGAATGGCCATGCACTCCCTACAACCTTGCAGTTCTGGGACTAAGGCATGTGCAATCAAACCTCGATTTAGGGAAACCAAGGCTTTGAACACACTAGGCAAGGTCCCGAGCAACTAAGCTACAGCTCAAGTTTCTCAATGAAATTTTATTCAGTCAAAATAAACTGTCACCCCTTCCTTTAAAGGAATTTACAAAAGCAAACACACTGCAGCTGTGTTCAGTCCTGCCATAGCTCTGGCTAAATTCTGTATTCCAGGCTCTCTGTAAATGACTAGGGGAATATGAGCCTAGACACCAAGGGAGTCCATTTTGTGCCCATACGTGGCCTTCAGTGTTTCTAAGACTTTTGCACACCAACTTCTGACACAGTCACAAAAGACTTCCAGTGAAGGAGCAGGACACTGCCCTTTGTAGGGTGCTGCATCTTCAGGACATGGATGGATGGATCGTGCAGACTATGTTGTTGATATTATTATACCCGAGGCTCTTGGCCTTTCCTTTACTGGCCCCTCTAGTCATTGTCCACAAGAATGTAGGTTTCCATCACTCAACTCTCTAGCCATAGGTCACATTCTGGGTTACAAGGAATGTGAGACAGCAAAGTTATTTTCCAAGCGTGGTCTAAGTGGGAGGATGAACTTCAGTAAGCTAGTATGTTTCAGAGAAAGGCAGAATGTGCATGGTCATAGACATAAAAAGAAAAGAAAGAAGAGGCAAGGAGCTAGGCCCCTTCCTCCATCATCTCTGCAATTTCCTGGGTACTATATTCTGATTTAATGTTCAAGAGCAGGGGCCTTTCCCAAGCCACACAATGACTATGAGGCCAGATCCCTTTCTAACACAATGTGCATTATATTAATAGTTTCCATTTTAAAACCCCAGAATGGTGGTGAGGAAGTGACATTTTAAAAAGTGTTTATCCTCCACATCCATTAAAACATTCAGAACAATTTCCACTTAATGCTTGGAAGTCCATCTACCAGGAGAGTTTCTGCCTTTCATTGGCTTGGTATCAATTCTACATGAATTCTAACAAGTTGACCCCAAGTCACAGGTGGCTTGTGTTAAGCACCTATTAATAATGAAAAGTGCAAAAAAAATCCACATCAAAATAGCTAAAGACAATGCCAAAATGGCTAGGCCATTTCTAGCAAAATGGTGGTAATGATTTTGGATGTGAACATGCTGCCCAGGGACCCAGCAACTGGAGCTGTGATATGATGGGAAGAAGGTAGATGAGTGGAACCAGAGCCTGGATCATAATCTTCCCACTCAATCTGTTTTCTTCAGTCTTTATCATGGAAAAAGAAACTGAATGAAGCATAACAGACTTCTGTCCCTCACACTACCACGTATACTCTCTAAAGCATGGCTATGCATTGTCTGTGTGGCAAGACTTCTAAGATGATTTGGGAACAATGAATAACTGCCTTTCTGTTGCTCATGTTAAGGAAAGTTTTCAATAAAATAAGGATCCTTCTGAAATCTCTTTGGTAACAGCTTCCCCGCAGGGGTGCTCACAAGGATTTTTTTTTCCTAAAAATAAACTTCTAAAAAGCTGACTTGTTTGAAAGATATTATTGAAAACCTTCCTTCACTTGAGCAGTAGCAAGGCAGCAAAGAACCCTATATATGGATCTGTTAAAAACCACGACAGACATTTGGGGTCTATGGCCTGGTAAGCAATCATGAAAGGTTTAATAAAAAAGATAAGTGCACAGGGTCATCCTCATGGTATCTATGTATTTTAGCCTTCCATAAATACGTATTGCAGACGTGTCACCTGGGAACTTAAGTTCACGATCCCCATAGCTATAGAACTGAGAAAAATGACGGTATCTAGGATGTTTCTTCTCTGTATGACAATGTAAGGGGGTATGGAGACATTTGCACAGGGGTATAGAATAGAAGCCTTGGTGTAGAATGAAGTACGTAGATAGAGAAGTCGGGAAAGAACCCTGGAAATGACCAGGAGTAACCAGAATGCCACAGCTGAATTGCATCTACCCATTCAAATGTTCTGCACTTGCTGACTTGTCTTGTGTGCTAAGGATGGATCAGTCTAGGACAGCCCTCATCTAGGTTTCGTTGTTTGTCAGTCTGTGTCTTTTCCAGAGACAACATCAACATGAATTTGAGTCGAAAAATCCTGGGAGGCGTGGGCTGGTATACAGGGAGTCTGTGTTTGCTTCAGGCTAAAGGGCACATATCTCCTGGTCTCATGTGGACAGATGATGCCCTAGGGCTGAGCCCAGCTTCTTTGATGTCCATGAATGCTTACATAAACATCAAGTAATATGACCCTGGAGAGTTTAGTCAAGAATTTCCATAGCTACCCTCACAAGACCTGGCAGCTACACACAGGCCATTAGCAAACCCTAAACTGTGAAAGAAAGTGAGATGCAGAAAAGAGGGGTGCATGGGGACTCCTCCCAGGATGAAATGTGGCAGAACTATTCAAAAACACCTGGGAAAGATGCATCTAGCTCACACCCTCTTCCTATTGGGTTCCATCTGCCTTTTATTTTCTGTCACTGTTCACTAGGGCTGGTGAGGGAGGAAGCTCGACCGACATCTGACGTGAAAATCTAACTGAACTCTACTGTGCTGATATCAGGGCCCTCTGGGAGGTGGTTTTGTTGTCCTTAGGATTGGGACTAGCACATTATAAAAATGCACGTGAGACAGTTCTCTAGCCCTCTTCAGGTAAGGGCACACCTGGAAGAAATCAGTCTGCAATCTGGAAAGGCCATGCTGGCACACTGGTCATGCATCAGCCTCCCAAAGTGAGAGAAATGAACTTCTGTTGTGTATATACAGAAGTTTATGGTACTTGGCTGCAGCAGCTGAATTTAGGGAAAGCCCTACCTCCTCTAGGGACCAAATGAGCAGCAGCCTTGGATAGGGAGGTGTTGGTCAGAGGCACTGACTTGCCAAAGTGCACCTTCACAATGGGGGGTCTAGCCGGAGGGAGGGAGGTAGCTGTTGCTCAGATAAGTGGGGGAACACAACATGAATCGTGAAAGCCCAGTGATTCACAGATTAAAATTCAGCGCTACATTTCAGACATCCTTTACCACAGTTGATGCGTCCTGTTCTAGGGGAGGTGCAACTTTATTCCCACCAGTGATTGTTACAAATTGAACTACAAAATGACAGAATCTAAGCTCCCAGAAATATCTTGAAGGCAATGAGCGCATGCAGTTACATTATAGCAGACTGGGTCTTGGGATCATGACAGCAAGGAGAGCCACAAAGAATGTCTCCCTTACCTTCTCACTGGAATTTTACCAGTCGTGTTGGTCAGAAATGCCAGTTTCATCCAGCTGGAAAACAAGAGGAACACTGCCTCAGAGCGTCCCACCAACACCCGCTCCAGCTCATTAAGAACTTTGAAGAAAACCTTCTTCATACAGAACGTCTAATCTAAAATTCAGATGATTATGAGGCAAATTGAGGGCCCTCAGATTTTCTTGCACTCAGTAAAATTTGAATTGAACTCAAGTTACACAGTATTTTAATGGGTCTTGGTAACATTTACAACATATTTATTGTAAAATATCTATCGTCTGAAATTCAGATTTAACCAAGAGTCCTATATTTGAAAATCTGACACCCTAGGGGAATTAGAACTTGAATGTCTGTACCGAGCAAACCATGGTGCCTGTTCACTCTTGTGTTGCCTTTCCTCTTCAGTGAAACACCCGGGTGACAAGAAAAGCCAGTGTCTAGCCTTGCTCTGAGGACCAATGGGGATTCACCACTCCCTGCTCTCAAAGGTAGGATGGACAATGAGCAGGAACCTTCCTTAGCCTTCAGCCCTCAGAGACTTTCTCAGAATTGTGGGTAACTCTGCTTTCCCCAGGTTCTCGGGACACTGGGGAACGAGAGCATTCCAGTACATCTTGGAATCAAGGCTGTTCTCAGGCAGTGATGCCTATTCCTATTATCCTAGGCGCTAACAGTCTGCAGAGCACCACGCCTTTGCGGAGCTTTCTATCTTAGTTCCAGAAGTACAAGTAGCTATTTTGTTTGGGATACGTTTTAGAGACAAACTGAGGGAGGGAGGCAGAACGGGCAGGGAACTGGCTTACGCAAACTTGGGTTTTAACTAGTTTTTACATGACCACAGAGCCTTGGTGGTGTAGGAGCTGGCTCTGTTACCCTGTTTCAGTTTGTCATGGCAACAGGAGTACAATCTCCCAGGCATGGGGACTTCCTCTGGGGACACATCCTCTGGAGAGGATGCAGGTCTGCACGGTGGGTAAGCAGCCTGTGGCTGGGTGAACAATAGCTCCACTGCCCAAAGAGCTGGTCTCTGTCCATTGGCCACTCAAGTATAAGTACGTTTTCCATTCATAGTATCAAATAGTCTCTAGGTTCTCGCTAAGAAAATAAGCAGGATGACTGACGAATGGGAGGCAGCTGCACAGCAAATGGGAAGACAAGCTTCGAGATGCATTCTGCTTTCATCCACACGGTGATCTGGTTCTCTGGTGGAGGACTGTAAAGTCAAGGATTTGCCCAAAGTGGCAAAGCTGGGGTTTATGGCACCTGCTGATCACCTAGGAGACAGGAGCAGGAAGTGCCTAAAGGACTGATGGCCCCCAGAGCAAGGCGATGAATCAGTGGACCGCTCTCTTATGCTAGGGCCTTGTTTTCCAGAGGGGGAAGACTATCTCCACAATGTCCTCATATGCTTCCTGTGGTACCTCACAGCTACCTATACCCATAGTCCCTATGAAAGCAGGCAGTCGTCACACACAATTATGGACCCCTGGTTATCTGGGATTTCTATTTGAGAAACTGTCACTTGACCCTGATCAGGGTTACACTCTATCAGTGCAGTAGACCACTTGGGGTTCCAGGAACAGTGAGCTGCAGTTAGGTCTTCAGGCCTTGACTGAATCACTGACTGAAATTTAGGAAGACATTTCAAAGACCCCTGAGATCCCGCGATCGCATATTAAACAGGAAGTGGTACTGCTGGGTACAGGACTTCCTGCTTTACCTCAACAGCAGATGGTTTTTCAAATGCTTCTCCTGGCTATAGCCTCAAATTGTCAGCTTTATGAAGTGGAGACCTGAGGTACCTTAGCACCCAGGCATGCAGAGGTACCTAGCAGAAGACGGAGTTTAGGAGGAATAAACCCAATGCTTGTAGCCTTAGAGGATTGAGTGACTTTTGAGCATCAACCTTTTTCTGTTTTTTTTTTTTTTTGATGCATGTTTTGTGAAGAGGAGTCATCACATGTGCCTTGCTAAGTGGTATAAATACAGGTGTGTGGGTCACCTTCCAAAATCAGGGATACAGAAGGAAAGGCAGACTAGGATTGGCGCGATCATAGGCGATGCAGTCTTTACCTTGTGATCAGAACACTTGGTAGACAATTCCTAAGAACAAGAGGTATTGCAAACAAAACTCACTGTTTCTTGAGGCATGTCATCGGACTGACGTTGTTTGCCCTGAAGTTGTGAATGATTGATCTCAGGCCTTCTACCCATTGCTGAAAAAAGAAGGAAAAAAAAAAATCCCAGTGAGCAATCTTGTGCAGCAGGTACAGTGTTTTTACTAGAGAGCCGGCCTCCTCTGTGCAAACTACAAACTCTCCTTTCATCCCCTTCTACCACACAGCCGTCTATGTTTTACATGGTTGTATTTTATTCTTTAATATACAGCTTTCATTCTTCCTGTGGCATCTACAAGGCATGAAAGAAAGACTGGATTGCCTCAAAGAGATGCCACCCACTGGTTGACTTGCTAAGCTTTCTACTTGCACCCTGTTTAAATATAAGCCTTATTATTTTAGCTGCTCAGCTCTTTCTAAGCAATCTGCACAATACATGCTGATACATTTACCTCCTCCACCTTAGAGGGCAATGTGAGGAGGCCCTTCATTGCAGCGTCTGATTTGTTCCGTCTGGGCTGCTTACATAGCTTACCTGTCTGCATTTTCCAGCAAAGCCTTAAAAAGTAAAAAGATTTCTTGCCTGCTGCGAGGGTAGCCAGAGCAGGCAGGGATGTTCTCACATAATTTCTGCATAAGGACTTGGGCCCCAACTGTAGCTTATACCATCACTCCATGGGTTTACAAGGAAAAGTGAAGACAGATGGAGGAAGGCAGGGAAGAACTTTGGGTCTGTAAAAGGGCATTTTACTAGAGAAGGCTAGCCCATGAGCTAAGGCCAATACTGCTCTTGAATCCAACATCTGACACTAATGAATGCCCCCAAAAAGAGTGCCATCTTGGCAGAATGTTTTGTAACAAACTGATGCTTAGGAATGAACAGAGTTAAGGCTCCTCTCAAGGCCATTCCTTCCCTCCTTCGGTTTACATCTAGTGCCAATGGAAGAACAGTATTTTGGAATGGGTAGTAACATAAATGTGAACTCTGCTGTCATTGATCGCATGATGCCTAAAACTCAAGTTGAACATATCTAACTTGTCACAGTTAGCATGCAAGTGTTCCAAAGCCATGACAAGGCTTCTAGGCACCGTGCTGAGAGTGCCCAGGAGAAACATAGTTGTCATCACAGAAGTTCCTGCTGCACAGCACTTCCCAAGAGCACCAGGATTCACGCCACAAGGATGGGAGATTTCATCTGTACAAGGCCTGAGTTGCTGACTAAATTATATGGGTGTGGGGTTTGGGTTTTGGTATTTGCTGTCTTCTCATTTTAATTTTGGTAAAACATACAGAACCAAAATGTTTCTCTCTCAGGGGCATTAGATAATTCAGCATGTCCTGCACCCATCCCCAACATCTGTGCCTTCCCCTTGTCCCCCACTAGCCACCATTCGGATTTTTGTGTCTATGCAAAAACACAGACTACGCTAGGTGTCTCAAACAAGAATAATCTCGTAGGATTTGCCATGTTCTGACTGGCTTACTTCTCTATGCATAATGCTCTCATTTAACATGTGAATGTCATGGTTCATCCATCCCTTCTTCCTTCGATGGACACCTGAGCTCCTTAGTCATTTTGGATACTGTAAATGATGATATAAATTATTCTGCATAAGTGCCCATAGAATCACACGAGAATTCTTTTAACTTTAAAGGGAGATGCCACACTGCTTTCCGTGACAGCTATGTCATTCTACATTTGTACCAACAGTGCACAAGGGTGCTAACTCCTACATCGTCACTAGTGTCTACTTCTTTTATAGGTGCCATCCCGTTGGGTGTGAAGCTAATGGCTTTTGCTGCCTCCGAGTGTTCCAGTCATTGCTAACAGCTTTCTGGTGGGAGATGGAGGACCTCTGAGAGGCATCTTTCCTTCTGCAGCTGACAAAGGCCATTTTTTTCTGAGAAATGCAAAGAGCATCCAAAGCTTCAACAAACAGGTAAGGTCTGGGTACAGGAAGAGAAAAAGAAATGAAATAGGAGCTTTAAAGAATTGCTTCGTTTCTCATCATCAGACCTCCGGTCCTCTGTCAGGCTAAATATGGACTTGGTTCCCGGGAGATTATCGAATATCCTGTTACTGACCTAACAAACCACGGGCCCACAGTTTCCCAGGAGCAGACAGAAAAAGCACAAACAATTTGGATGGCATTAACTGAGGGCATTTTCTCAACCTGAAGGTTGGAGTTATGTTCCAAAACACAGAACAAAGTCCCCAGTTTCCTAGGGCAAGTGGCCGGGCAGAGAAAACAACACTGCTGGTTTTGATCGTGCTAATTTAGTTGTTTCCAGAAATAACCTCCAGACACCGGGTGGGGGTGGGGGACATTCAGGAGGCGTAAGCTGCCTTCATCCATTTTTTGAAAACAGCATTGGTGAAGACTCGTTTGTTAGAATGGAAAGGCGATGACCTTTGGGGTCACCACAAGACCCATGCAGTAGCTAACATCACCAACATCCTCAGGGCCTGCTCAGCACTGGGCAGGGAGGCTGTGCTGTATTGACTTTGCAAAGATGAAAGCAAGACCAAGGGCCTTGCCCAGGGTCACAGAGCAGGGGCAGAGCCTGGGCAGGGCAGGCAGAGTCACATAGCTTGTGGCAGGCCTTCCTGTTGGCATATTTTCACTCAGTGGCTTGTTCCACCTCTCCCAATCTAATGACGGAAAGCTCTTCCATGCCTCCCCCATCTCCCAGCCACTACTCAGGTCAAACACACAGTATAGGGAGTCCTGGTGACTATAGGAAAAATGTTAATGCTGGGCAAATGTTCTTTTCAAACATTAAATAGAGAGGTGCCAGCAGGTGTCAGTAGAGTCATAGAGGTTCCTTGGAAGTTTTTGCCAGGCCTGAGTTACAGGCCTGTTGACTGCTTTGATTATTGCCAGATTAACAGTTTTAAAATGGTGATTTAAGATATACCTGTTTGAACTGCGTAAAAATAAGCTTGAATAATTTATCAGCATTACACCTTTAGAGGTGCATCTCGGAGCCCTGAGTAACAGACAGGCCTGTTGGGGACTTGGGCCTGCCACATTGGGCACTTTCTCATGCTGTTGTCCTGAGTAGACACAAGCAACCTGGGTGCAACAGAACTTGGCCATGGCACGAAGCAGCACCTGACCATGAAAGCAGGGTGTGGTTTCTCTGCTGTCCCGGCAGACTGTAGCTTCGCTAAACTCTCTCACCTTTTAAAATTTAGTTTTATTTATTTTATTTGTGCTGAATATTGAAGCCAACACCTTTAGCACAGTAAACACACATTCTACCACTGATAACCACTTTATTCTTTCACTCTTTAATCCTTTCTAAATTAAGACTTGAATCTCTTCTCAGGAAAAACAGAATCCTTGAGGAGACATATGAAGGATATTTCTGGGCATGCAGGAGAGAGGAGATTCTGGGGACACTGGGCCTATCTTCTAGCACTCCTTGACCTTATTTTCTCCATGCGGACAGTCAAACAGCACGCAACCTCCTGGCAAATGTCTGGGCCTTCCTTCTTATCTATCTTCTTGCTGTAGAACACTTGGGAACACTGTCCCAAACAAAAAGAGCCCATCCCCATTAAGAGAATGAAGAAACACACAGTTACAACGAAACTAGACTAAAACCACACGAATTTAAACTGAGCAGAAATGTCAATGTTCTTCCTTTAAAAAAAAAAAATAAGGCACAGGCAAGGGGTTCATTGTAAGTTCAAGGTCAGATTGGTCTAAAACCTCAGGAAGCCAGGATTGTGGTTTAGCTTCCTCCTCCCTATTCTGTGTCCTAGGTTCTAGTCCAGCTTTTTCTAGAGCCAAAATCACCCCAAATCTCCTTATTCATCCCATGAGACCACCAACACCACCCCAAATCTCCTTATTTATCCCAGGAGACCACCAACACCACCCCAAATCTCCTTATTCATCCCAGGAGACCACCAACATCATCCCAAATCTCCTTATTCATCCCAGGAGACCACCAACACCACCCCAAATCTCCTTATTCATCCCAGGAGACCACCAACATCATCCCAAATCTTCTTATTCATCCCAGGAAACAACCAACATCATCCCAAATCTTCTTTTTCATCCCAGGAGACCATGAACAAAATTTCACTGCATTCTTCAGATCCTGCTCTGGGAATCCTCCCAAGGAAATGTGCCCAACAGTTGCCATAGACCTGCTAGTTAAAGTACCCCAGAAGCTAGGAGTGTTGGTACACACCTGCAAGCCCAGGTGCCAGCCTGGGATATACTGTGAGAACTTCTCTCTTCCTCTCTTCCTTCCTTTCTCTGTCCCTCCTTCCCTCCCCATGCCTCCCTTCCCTCACCTTCTGCACCAGAATCGGGATAACTTTTAAGTTATTAAAATGTAAGCAGTCATGTCTAACCTCCTGACTCGGTATGTAGGAATGGGGTGTCATAGAATAGAGAACAAAAATCTGTTTCTTTCTAATTTTTAATTTTCAGGGATGGGGCATGTAAACTAGGGTGTCATAAATGGGAGGTGAGTGCTTTAACACTGACCTACAGCCTCAGCCCACGGAAATCTGTTTCTAATTAAGTTTTGCAGTTGATTCTTCTGTAAACTGCTGTAGAGTAATGCTCTTGTACATTATAAAGATTTATCACGCATATTGGCTTAATAAAACACTGATTGGCCAGTAGCCAGGCAGGAAATATAGGCAGGGGGCCAGACTAGCTGGCTTCTAGGAAGATGAGAGGCAGAGACATAGTCGGCAGTCAGAAACGGAGGAAGCAAGATAAGAATGCCTCTTGAGAAAGGTACCAAGCCACATGGCTAAACATAGATAAGAACTATAGGTTAATTTAAATTGCAAGAGCTAATTAGTAATAAGACTGAGCAATAGGCCAAACAGTTTATAATTAACATAATCCTCTGTTTATTTGGGACTGAACAGCTACAGGACCAGATGGGACAGAAACTTATGTCTATAGAAAACTCCAATTGAAGAAACAAGTTCTAAACACACGCATATAGACTCATGGACACACACACCTAGACAAATGGATGGACAGACACACACACATAGACACACATGGACCTCAACATAAACACTCCACTCAGTTGTGATTCCCAGCCAAGGGACAGCAAGATTTCCAAGGAACTCGTTAGAAATGTAGTCTTGGGTGTCATGGCAGATGCCATCATCTACATTTGCCAGGTGAGCCTATGCATATTCATTTAAAAAGCATGGGTTGAAAAAAAGTACTTCATTCCAACTTAAGTCTCCCACTGCCCCATCCAGGAGGGTCTAGCTAGGCTGTTTCTGTGTGAATCTGTTTAAGCCATAATAAAATGCTATAACTAGGTGGCCTCTAGACAAAATACATTTATTTCTCATATTTCTGGAGGCTGGGAAAACCGAGATCAAAGAACCAGTAAATGCAGTGTTTGGTGAATGCCCATGTTCTGGTTCACAGAGAGTGCCCCCTAGCTGTGTCTGCACATTGTGGGAAAACGACATGTGTCTTCCAGGGCTCTATTTCCCTCCAAACTTCCCACTCTTGCAATCTCATCTCCTCCTAAAGGCCACATCCCATAATGTCATTGTCTTAGGGACTAAAAGTTCAAAGCATGAACGCGGTGGGACTTACAGCTTTAAGGAAGCTGATGTTGTAAGCATGCTGCAACAAAAGCAACTTAAGGGAGAACACCTTTATCCTGGCTTAAAATTCAACTGCAGTCTATCAGGGCTGGGAAGCCAAGGAGCAAAGACCTCACTGGTGCAGCTGGGCACATCCATCCAGTCAGGAAGCAGAGAGTAATGAATGCTTGCTAATGTGGAGCTCCTTTTCTTCAATGTATTCAGTCCAGGATCCTCTGCCTGTCCTACCCACAATTAAAATCCCCCCCACATTAATTAATGTAGTCAAGACAACCCCCTACAGGCTTCTCCAGAAACTCAGATTCTAGATTCTATGACACTAACCGTCACAGATGCCATGCAACCCTGGACTGAACATTCTAACACCTTGAGGCAAGTAACCCTCCTTTGGGATTGTTTCTCTGTGTATTTTGGTCACAGTCATGGTTGAGAAGGCTAGTGAATACTCAAGTAATTTTGGAGCAGGTTTCTAGAGGTGGTGATTTAAGTACTTCCTAGGTCCTTATCAGAAATTCCCTACAAGTCCCATTATTCTGCACTTTAACCCTACAGACAACTTTTTTTTATTATTGATTTTTACTGAGCTCTATGTTTTTCTCTACTCCCCTCCCTGCCTCTCCCCTCCTCCCTATAACCCTCCCCAAAATCCCCATGTTCAAAATTTACTGAGGAGATCTTTCTTTTTCTACTTCCCATGTAGATTAGATCTATGTAAGTCTCTCTTAGTGTCCTCACTGTTGTCTAAGTTCTCTGGGATTGTGGTTTGTAGGCTGGTTTTCTTTGCTTTATGTTTAAAAACCACCTCTGAGTGAGTACATGTAATAATTGTCTTTCTGTGTCTGGGTTACCTCACTCAAAATGATGTTTTCTAGCTCCATCCATTTTCCTGCAAAATTCAAGATGTCATTATTTTTTGCTGCTGTGTAGTGCTCCATTGTGTAAATGTACCACATTTTCCTTATCCATTCTTCGGTCGAGAAGCAACTTTAATGTAAGAATCACTATAGTATGTTTCTGCTAATGAGAGAAAAAGAAAACTGAAGGGAATGTGATCGCTGGAGAATGAGCCAGAATTAGGAGACTGGTGCCTCATCCATCAGGAACTAAGAGACTGTCTTATTTTAATTATAACTCATTTTCCTTATACACAATTTATGTATAATAAATAATCATTAGGCTTTTGAATCAAGTTGTTCAAATGAGAAATAACCACCCTCAGATAGAGTACTGCCATTCAGAATATTTCTATATTTGAAATCTTCATTCCCTGGTTTTTGATAAAACGTTTCAAGCACCTATCTCCCCCACTGCATTGCCGAAGTCATTTATGGAGAGTTTCAGTTATTACCATAGCAGTACAAACTGCCACACGCAGCTTGGTTATGGAGATGCAACACAGTCATAGAAATCCCGGTGCTGCTAGTTTCTAGGATCCTATTGGCGGCATGGGTTGGCCTGGAAGGAGCCTGTTGTGCACAAAATTGGGAAGTTTGTGCACAAAATTAAAACAGTAGTTAATATGAAAAGAGTGGATTTCTTGGGATAATGCTTACCAGACTACACAGACAGAAACCAGATAGTGGTACACACCCCAGGATGGTAGTAATGATCAGAACATGACTTGAGCCACTAACTCCAGTCAGCAAAAGATTCCAGGGGCCAATGACCAACCGTTCAGATTCTCATGTCACCATAGCCCTCAGCACAGGACTGAGGTCCAAGAACTAAGAGGGTAGAGGTTGAGTAAATAGGAGCTGACTACATAAGTTTATATGCCACAGACCAAGCACTAAATTGTGTTGCAACCTAAATACCTTATATTCATGTATGAAACTATAAGACTTTAACAACAACAACAATAATAATAAAGTTAAAAAATAACATGTCAACTACTTTCTCCTGACTCTACCACAGAGAAATTCAGGCATTTGGCATAACTCCCAAGGTGTTGTAACTCCTGCATGCAAATAGACAGACGATGATAGTGTCAAAGGCAAGAACAAACCAGGCAAGGAAACCTGAAAGTCACCTCCAATGATGGACATGAAAAAAGAGAGGAAGATGACAGAGTTGGGCTATGATGATGGAGCCAGGGCAAGGCCAGCTGAAAAGCCCAAGATGGACAGTGAGATTCCTGAGCTGCGGCCAGGGACCAGGAAGGTAGGAGAGGTCTGTCCGTAACTCGGTAGAAAAAAGACAACCCAATCATAATCACAGAGGCACTCAGGAAATGACTGAAATTTTTACCACGTGTCTGAATTTGGAAGGATAGATGTGAGAACTGAAGAGAGTAACTGGTGCCTTTTCCTTGACACGGTCTGAAAGTCTCTGAGCCATACACAGTCTTCATCCTTCCCGGAGAGAAGCTGGAGAAAGCTAAAGAGGGAACGGATTCCTACACCACTTTCTGGACTGGAGGATGAACGGCTGGGTAGGAAGCGGGCTATGCATATGGGTGGCGTGTTTGACAGACAGAACTGGCAAGGCTTGGGTTGTATTTAGATACTCCTGGTCAGGATTAGTGCAGTCACTCAGACAGTCAAAACAGCCCATCAGTCTGGCTGGTTATCTTGACAACACTGGATAGTTAGGTCAAAGAGGACCTTTAAATAGTCACCAGAGAGGGGAGGGCAAACACCACAGTGCTGTACTCAGTAATAACTCAGGCAAGTGTCACTTCAGATGCCATCTGTCCACTGGCATTACTCAGTTTTTTTTCATTGCCTGAGATTGATTTCAAAGATATCTTGTAACACGTCCTTTTGAATATATAGAATCTTACCCCCACTTACTCTACAGACTGTTACATATAAAATAGGAGAAAGAAAACCTAGGCATAGTCAATATATGTAGAGGCTTTATGCTTGCTTTTATCTCCTGACTTCAGATAAATGACATGTGTTAATGCTTCAAAGTCCATGGTGCACCTATATCCCTACAAAGCCCCAAAAGCATTTGAAAGAAAACAAGGTAATTCCATTTATTTCATACAACACTCATCTGACATTCATATGGGGTGCTCTAAAATATTTGAGGAACTTTAAATTTTTGAGAAACCAAGAGCATCAATCTTCATATGTCAGAACCACCAGTTTCATTAGGGCTACATTTGTCTCAACTGTTGACTCTGCAGCATCCTGATGGCAAAGAATAAGGAGGTAGCTGCTGTGTTCAAATCCATACATGAAGATGCATCCCCATAGAAACCTCACCTCTAGTGACCAAGGTCACATTCCTCCAGATAATGCACCAACTGACACCATTTGGAAAATTATTTCAGGCCAAAGTAAATGTTCTTTTGACCTGCAGATCATGTTACCTGCCCAGTTTCTATGTTACAGAAAATCAGTCAGACATTCTCTGACTGGTTCTGTCCAGATATCCAGCACCAACCTGTTTAGTCCAAACAAGTCAGATCTATAGGTAAGCTTATAAAACATGACTTTCAGCATAAGAGGTATTAGAAGTGATTTTAAAAAAAAGAGAGAGATAGAGAGAGCCTCTGTCCTTGTATTTTGTTATCTAAGGTTCAACCTTTTAAGAAAAAGTCCCCACACACTCATCCAATAGTGGAAACCAGAGGGCACATTGACAATAAACAGAATGGTTACGGCATCAATTAATAAATGAGTGCCAAGACTGAATCATTGTTTTGGTACTGCTGGAATAATATCCGGCTAAATGATACTTTCATAACATCATTACTTTGTCTGCGGAGCAGCATTTCTGAAAGATTTAAATTGGTATTCTGTCAACAGGAAAAGAAGAAAGGAAGGGAGGGAGGGAGGGAGGGAGGGAGGGAGAGAGGGAGGGAGGGAAGGAGGAAGGGAGGAAAGGGGAGGGAGGGAGGAAGGAAGACAGACAGTGGGAAATAGCTGGAAACCTCCTCACTGAGCTCCCCATAAGGGTAAGAGTGCCTCCCAATGTGCTCTCTT
Source organism: Ondatra zibethicus (assembly GCA_004026605.1). Lineage (NCBI taxonomy): Eukaryota > Metazoa > Chordata > Mammalia > Rodentia > Cricetidae > Ondatra > Ondatra zibethicus. The sequence goes on along the minus strand of PVIU01005687.1, from coordinate 21,362 downwards.
GCTTGACCAGGCTACAGATCAACAGTGTTATGATGGTAGATGTCTCTAAGTGCATACCTCCCACAGAATAGCAACCTCATTAAAGTTATTCACTTAAGCACTGCAGTAAAAGCATTCTGGTCTCACTTCTGTCTTTATATTGGTGAGAAAATTTTATAGCTCTGAGAGCAGCACAGCACAATGTTAGAACTCGAGATCTCGAGCAGAGCCTGGCACCAAGGGTGCATAACATCAGAGATAGTGCGACCTGGGCAAGTTCAGCTCTTGGGGCCACATCTCTTCTACATCAGGAGGACCATCATTAACACTCATTCAGTTTTGTTGTTGTAATATTAGATAATATGCACAACACTTTGAAGAGTGTCTGACATCTAAAATGCTTAGGACTAGAGGTATTTGGGATTTCTTCAGATGATGAAATATTTGCACATACAATATATTTATAATATAGCATTATTGTATATTGTAATATTGTTATAAATTATAATAATATAAATATTATATTATAAATAAAATACAATATAATATTACATTATATTTATAGTTTATACTAAGTTAATACCCTGGCTTAGCTAGGTTTTCATTATTGTGATGAAACACCATGATCATAAGCAATTTGGGGAAGAAAGGGTTTATCCCATCTTACATTTCCAAGTAACAGTCCTTCATACAAAGGAAAGGAAGGTCAGGAACTCAAGCAGGACAGGAACCTGGAGGCAGGAACTGATGCAGAAGGTCGTGGAGGAGTGCTTCTTACTGCCTGCACCTTTAGCTTGCTCAGGCATGGCCCCACTCAGCGGGCTGGGCATTCCTATAGCGATCATCAATAAAGAAAATGCACCACGGGCTTGCGGGGCAGTCTTGTCAGGGACTTGCTCAGCTGAGGTTTCCCTCTCCTAAAATGACTCTGTAGTTTGTGTCAAATTCATACAAGCCAGCACATCTTGGGGATGGGCCATCTATAGGCAGAATGTTCATTTGTGTTTTATATACACCATTTTCACACACCTTGATGGTAATTTTCCACAGTATTTCCGCTGCACCTACACTGTGATTATACCCTGTCACACCAGGCATTCAGCCCCATTTCTCATTCATGCCTGTACTATACTGTAGAGCATGTCAGATCTAGAATTCGGGAATTTAGGATATTCACCTTATATTAGTATTAGGGGTCAGCACAATTTCTGAAAAGTATCATATTTTCAGCTTTGAGGGCCATATGTGTTCTTCACTGCATAGTTTTCATGCTTTGTTTAACAACAGATTTAAAAATAAATAAGTTCAGTTCTTCAATTACTGGCTATAAGGGCTGTGCTTCCAAACCCCAAAATATGATTAAATTACTTGCTCCAGATAGTAAAGCTCGGGGCAATTGACCTGTACCTTAAGTAAGGTGGCTTATCCGCATTTGTATACAAATGCATTTATGTATGTCCATATGTGTGCGCATACACACACACACAGACACACACACACACACACACACACACAAAATGGCAGTTTTTGTGATCAATAAAAACTGGAACTCTATGGAAAATGAAGAAGTACTTTAAAGCTAGTGATATTTTTCCTTCCACAAATCAATAGGAGAAATGCAAATTTCACAGTAGCTTGTGTGGCCATGAGTTTAGCTCACCCTGCGCCTCCTACTGGAGGTGTCTGACAACCTGGGGTGAAAGGAGCTGCCCTTGGAAAGGCCCTAGATTTTGCTCCTCCACTAGGAAATTCCAGAATACAAAGAACGTCTCTCATGAAGACCACAGCATTTCAAAGGGAAGTGCTCCAGAGGCTGGACACTATGCAAAGAAAAAAAAAAAGCTAAAACACCAAGAAATTCTGCCTCAAAGATCACAGGGATTTGGTGACATTTAAGTCCAGGACCATGTTTTAAAGACTAGCAAATGAACGTGCTGAAACATCTAGTGACAGAACAAGATACTTTATGCTCATAAACAGCAGGAAGCCAACTGATAAAAGGCCATACTAGGGCTACAGGCAGGGGTTGTGGAGGCAGGGTGGGCTTCCTCTCTGGATGAAGAATATGCTTTAGAACTAGAGGGCGGTGTGGTTATACACACTACGTGCAGTAAACAGCACTTGTTCCTTTTGAAACAGTTTTATATAAAGCAAACTTCATTGCCATTGTAAGAGATGACACAGAAGCTGGAAAATTCATTTTAAGAGATTTCTGGTTTTGTTTGATTGTTTGCATGCTTCTGCACTTCCTATGCAGAATGCCGCATTAACTCCAATCTGAGCTTTCTAATAACAGAAGATGTACCTAAGCCAGGTGACTAGCTCACTAATGCCACAGATTGATTGGCAGCCCAAAGTAGCAACTCTATGCTGATATTGAAATGAGAGTTGGTGTATGGGACTCATTCCCCGATGGTTGATAACTTTAAGTTGGAGATAACACAATTTAGGCACTAAATGGGGGCCTTCGGAGACACAGCTCACTCTAGGAGCATTTATGCAGAGACTCCATCTGCGTAATATCTTCTTTCCTTCATTCTGACAATCTGGCAGCCAGCTTTCTAGACCCATCCAAATGTCCCTCTGAGGGCCTGGTCTTCTACCATTTGGAAAGGTCCTTCTGTGGATGGTGTTTGGTTCATTACCGGCGTATGGCACTAAACAATTTTCATTCACATTTGTCTGTAGTTCCCTATATGCTTTTTGCTTGGCTTTCCTTATTCTGTCTCTATAGGTATGCACTGTAATAAACCTACTAATCTAGGAACCATTTTTATCTCACTCTGCCTGTCATTTGATTAGGAAAGGAGAAGATTGCTTCTCTTGTAGAAGCTACTGTCACTGAGGTTCAATGTTATCAAGTAGGGGAATCTAGATCACCTTTATTGATTCAGGGCAATCTCTTTTCTCTAGTGTCAACCAGGGACATATCTGAACTTAACATTCTAATGCCTCACAAGTCTTCCTCCCTGTAGCTCACGTGAAGAAGAAATCCACCGATTTTTTTCACATTCTCACTCAGGCCCTCTCATACCTTGGTGTACAAAGAAGTGCCTGAGTATCTTGGCAAAGGGCAGGTTTTGCCTCAGTAGCTCTGGGATTAGCTCCTAAGTGACGTGGCCTGTTGAGTTCTGACCATACTTTGAGCAGTGGGGTTCTTGCCCTATGGTCTTACCATACAATCATCTCCTCAGAAGGTAAAGCATCTGTGGTATTCTTCTTTGAGCACAAGTCTTGACCTTTCAGCACCACCTCCACAGACTCTTTCAGTCAGTATGTGGCTTGGCATTCAGAACTAGCTACAGTCCTAGCCAAACTCTCAGAAACAAAATGTTCACTCCAGTCTTTTCACTTTGGCATGGAAATGCCAACTGTCAATTTTGGCAGTTGTGCCTGAAACACACACACACACACACACACACACAGAGAGAGAGAGAGAGAGAGAAAGAGAGAGAGAGAGAGAGAGAGAGAGAGGAGTAACATTCTGGCACACATCACACACACACGCACAGAAACACACACAAAGAGAAAGAGAGAGAGAAACATGTTGGCACACACACACACCCTCTATGCCTACTACGTTTGAGTCTCACTGTGAGGCAATGCAGTGAAAAGACTTAGTGAGTATTGTGGGGTGGGCAAAGGTTCAGATTTACAAGTGAGCCACTTAAGAACGCAGCAGGTACCAGGCAGTGGTGGTACACACCTTTAATCCCAGCACTCAGGAGGCAGAGGCAAGCAGATCTATGTGAGTTCAAGGCCAGCCTGGTCTACAGAGCAAGTTCCAGGACAGGTTCCTAAACTACACAGAGAAACCCTTTGTGGGGGGCAGGGACAGAATGAAGCAGGAGGCACAACTCACACCAGCAGGTGAACATTGGTTTCCTCGAATTTCCATAGGAATGTGGAGCATTAGGCTAGTGATGGAGTGGATTCCCATAGCTGTGGTTTTCATATTTAAGTGTGCGGCACAATCACCTGGAGGGCAAATTACATCACCAGAACCTGAGTTTCTGGTTCAGAAGGGCTGAGACCAGGTCTAGTAAGGTCTTGGGGGCTCTGTGGGAGCTACAAGGGCCCTGGAAACCACTAGCCTACCCTCTACAATTGAAACCACAAGTTAAGAAATGACATTGTAATGTTTAGGGGTGTAGCTCAGTGGTAGAACATTTGCTTAGAATACAGAAGACCCTGGGCTTGATCTCTAGCACAACAAAAGCAAATCAAACCCAAACTAACAAAAAACTCCTCTAAGAATTTAAAATGGGATGCTTTGAAAGCAAGCAAGGACTCTCTGGAGTCACAGGAGAAGCTGGTCCACCCCCAAGTGCCTTTTCTTTACCTGCCGAGGCGACTCCATGTGCAGATCGGCAGCTCCACATGCTATAGACATTCTATACTCTGGGGATGTGGTAGTCTGAAAGTAATTAGTCCCCATAAGCTCATAGGGAGTGTCACTTTTAGAAGGTATAGCTTTGTTGGAGTGGGCATGGTATGGCCGTGTTGGAGGAAGTGCGTCACTGTGGGGGCGGGCTTTGTGGTTTCCTATGCTCAGGATACCGCCCAGTGTTGCAGGCCATTTCCTGTTGCCTGCAAGATGTAGGACCCTCAGCTACTTCTCCAGCATCATGCCTGCTTGCATCCCTCCATGTTCCTCACAATAATAATGGACTGAACCTCTGAACAGTAAGTAAGCCCCTCCCCAAATGTTTTCGTTTAGAAGAGCTGTCATAGTCATGGTGTCTTTTCATAGCAACAGAAAACCTAAGACAGGGGGTGTTAAAATTGCTGAAATCTACTTGTATACATTGTGTCTCGAACATCACCTACTGCCAGGTCACCAGGAAGCCTGTTAGAACTTTCCTGGACTCCACATGTAAGTTTCTGATTATTAGGCATGGAGAATTCACATTGCTCGAAGCCCTTGGCTGAGGCCAAGGCTGGAGGTTCCTTGGAGGTCCTCAAGGCTTGAACATCCAACAGGAACTAGACTGAGCTCTTTGAGTCTCTGCAGGATGTTAGCAGAGCCAAGAGAAGGAAGTTAAGTCGAGAATCTGATTTCATCTTCCTAGTAAAACAAAGACTAAATCCCTTCTCCGGGAACCTCTTTAGTAGGTCTTCCAGTCAACATAATTCAAGTTCAACAAAGTACTTTTAACATTCAACTCAGTTTCTTAAAAATGATATTTTATTGCCTGTAATAAACTATATACCCAACTATCATTTTGTGATCTAAAAAAGAACACATACTATTTTTCATAATTTGATTTCTACAGTAGTTAGTCATGTGTTTATTTGGTGACTTAGTCACAAAGTATCATTTATGAAGTTCACCAAATATTTACAACCTGAAGAAAGTATAATGAGCGGTATGGAAAATTGTCTAAGCTCAATTCCAATCTCTGCATTTGGAACCTCACAATAACAGCTTATTTTTGTAATCAAAGGAAAATTCAAGTTGCTATAAAATGACAGATTTATTTGTGGAAATGTTAAATGAGGTACACAGCACAGAGACTGGGGTTTCGAGCGGCTGTGCAGCGCCAGCTGTAACTTAATGAAAGACATCTGAACTCCTCTTTGCTGGAGACTGAAACCCTTCTGAGTGAGCTGTGTTCTGAGAAAGAAAGAAAAAAAATATGAGGAAACTAGAGTTGTTTTTCTAACTAAATAAGTTGTTGTAAGCTTGCTATTAAATAATTTGCATAGCTTATGATAAAATAATGGGCAAAGAGATGAAGATGGTTTGGTGAGAAATAAAGAGCCTCATTACAGTTGATTGAAAAATGAGCCAAAGCTTTTAGCATGAGGATGCTTCTCTTCTCAAGTGCTTTTTAGGTACAAGACAGATAAGACACGCCTATTACCTGGCTGCATGCTGAGTTTGGGGTACAAGTGGTAGCAATGTGTTGGCCATTCTCTTTTAACAGAGGGCTTTTCAGGAGAGGAAATGAGAAGTACATTTCCTGACTGGAAGAGCAGAAAGGATTTAGGAAAGCAGGATATAATGATCCAGGTTGGGAAGAGGCCAAGACGGCAGGGTCAAAACCTCCAGTCTTGTCATGGGTTCTTAGTGGCAGCAATCTCATTACATCCTGAAAAATAACTCTAAAAATAACACCCTTGAAGTGTAGATCATTCTGTTCCCCCTTGTACTGCCATCAAATCACATTTTCTCAGTTTGCTTGTCAAATACCATTTTCCTAGGTCTCCCCCTAAGCGAATCTGTATAAAATCAAAGTGTAAGACTCTGAGGTGACATAGTTGCCCTCTCCCATCCCTCATTTTACTTTCAATGATGCTGGTGACTCATGGCTGAAAACATTAAACGAAAATTGGAAGCAAACTACCTAAAATTATAACTTGCACACCTTCTGGTAGCAGAATCAAATCTCACACGGGCCCATTCTATACACCCGGGATCTGAGTCACCCCTTTTAACAGTGGATCCGCATCACATGCATCGCCCTCTTGGTAGGCACTCATAGTTACCTCATCATCAGATTATTTGACTTAATAACATCCTCAAGCATCATCGTCCTGACGCTGGCAATTTTTTCACCATCTATCTTTAAGAGTTTTCTACAGCTGTTATTATGCAGCTACCTTCCTCACATATGAAACTATCCAATGTATTTACGGGGGTGGGGGTAAGAGGTGCGGCTAGAGCTGGTAACATTTGTGATTTCAGGCATTCATGGTGAGATCTTGGAACCTATCTTCCCCAAATTAGGGCAAGACCACCTGGGTTAGAATTTATTGACGTGGTCAGCATAACTATCTTCAAAAAAAAAGTGTTTATCAAGTACTGTTCTGGAAAGCAGGATAATAAATAAGGAAGGGCTGAAGCGTTGGGAGGGGACAGAGCAGCAGTGGCTAATAGTCCAGCAGGGACTCGTGGAGAACCAGGAAAAACAAACAAACAAACAAACCTTCCCATAAACAAGGGAAAAAGAAAACCACCAGCAAATCCCCAGGATGGCAGGCAGGGAAGCCAAGGCTGGATTTCAAAGAGAACTGGAGGCCTTAGAGGTTCCCAGGTGGTGATAGATAGCCCTTACCTGTAAGGGTTTATCTTCAGCTGCTATTCTGAGGGTGGACTACAAGGAGCAAGGTCAAGGTGAAGACACTAATAAAAAGATGCGTGGTGAAGAGGAGGTAGAGGGAGCTTTAGTCAGGACCACAGTGCAGAACAGTGGTGGTCAGAAACAACTGTACTCTGGATACTTTAGGGAGGTGAAGCTAGTGTAATAGATGAGAGAAGGGTTGGAGAAGTGAGAGGAAGGTGTGGTGGTCGTGGCAGAGCAGCTGAGAGGATGACTACTGTAGATGGAACAGGAGTGGCAGGTGAAAGGTTTGGCTAGGGACTCGTTTAAGATACCATAATAGGGAGGAGAAAGAGAATGGTGCCCAAACCTTCTCAAGTGTCACTCAAGTGTGAGTGTCAAGGCTAGTTTGCTTATTCAGCATTGAGAACAGATGAAGAAGGCACAAGCTGAGCTTCCAGAATGGTTTTTTTTTTTATAAGAAGTTCGTCTCTGGAAAAAACATATCACATTTTTCTTTTACAGACAAATGACAAGAAAATACTTTACAAGGATTTGAAACCTGAATTTTGAGAAAACTGAATCATTCATATTGTACTGAATCATTAAAGAGCCACATAAAATGAGGAGAAAGAAATATTGGAGACTCTCTTTGAAAAGAATATAAGGATTTCTTCAGAGTCGGAAAATTTCTCTTGAGTGAATATTGGTCCTTTCTGGAGTCTGGATTAAGATAAAGTTGGTAAGATAAAGTTGGCTTCGGTTAAATGTTTAGAGAAGTGAATTCTTCAGAACAGTAAGACTGGATGTAGGATAATAGTCTAGGAGCTAATACAAGACTCAAGCATTTCAGTGTCCCCTCACAACAAATGCAATGCTGGAAATTCTCTGCATGTACCCCCTCCTTGGTTAGAGCAAGAAAAGCTGAATGTTCATAAGACAACCAAAGCCCATAGGTACCCAGAACCTGAACTCAATCGAGAGGCCACATGCTGATGTTCTAAATCCTTTTGCCCCAACCTTGAAGGCCTACAATGAATCACTTATATTATTTTCTCAACCTGTTTACGTCTATCATAATAAAATATTATATAAACAAATGAAACAGTCTAGTGAAAAGAAAAATATCTGTTGTTTTTTTAGAGCTAAATGCTCAAGAAAATTTTTAAAGCAAGCTGCTACTTTTTTTTCTTCTAAACTGTTACGTGGACTAGACAAACAACAGACTAAGGGAAGAAGTCACAGAGCTATGGAATTTGGTCTCAGTTGCACGCTGCTCCGTGTGTATCCTTACTGTCTCAACTGTACACAAAAATTTACATCACGTCCCATCAACAGATCACATTTAAACTCTGCAGCTCTAACAGTGAAAAAGTGGGTGGCAACTGAAGCATACTTATTTTCTTCTAGAGAAAGCATTCAAGAGCTGTACACATTGATTTAAAAATGGAGTCTTTGCTGTCACTGGCTTTCGTGGTAAACTCACACAGACATCTTTCCTGTGTGCTAAGTGGACCACTAACACATCCTGTGGCCCAGTCTTTGAGGACATTTGGTTGCACTCATGCTTGATTGGTACCCCCGAATCATGGACACCTTCCGAGGTATTCTACTCTGCTTTCTCACTGACCTGATGTGATGGATGGATTTTTCCATATTTCTGACCTGACCCAATCCCACTTACATTTCATATTAATCCTCTCACTCAGTAGCTTGTACAACCTGTTAGGGGTGCACATACCCAGAATTGGGAATAAAATTACCCTTTTATGTAGAAAATATTGTCAAAACTGAAGGTAGTAAAGGTCCTGATCTTGACTAATAGAGCCTTTTAAGTCTTGAAAGCAGGATATGGGCATCATTATCCACCTACATGCATATTTGCTAAAAGAATTAGTGAAATTCGGGGGAAATTATTACACGTACTTAGGGGAAAATGTGGTGCTCAATGTTGTCAGCAAGGACTCATTAATCAGAAGAACATGATGCAACAGACTACCCATCTGGACAAGGAGATTTGTTATTTGTTTATTATACCATTAGGGAAGTATAAACTTCTAAGTAACAGTTCTGAGATGCCAAAATATTTTCCCCCTAATAACAGTAGGGTTAAATGGCTGTGATTCTGAACTGAAAATCAGAACAGAATTATTGATAGTCTTTAGTCTCTGGAAATCTGCTTTCTTTCTTTGTTTGTTTCTTTTTTAAATAAAAATGCTACTAAAAGAAAAACAGTTGAGTTTTATCTTTGAGTATATGCTACCTTATCAGTACTCTACACATAACCTAATCATTTGTGTATATTCCAAAAGGAGATTCTTAAACACAAAAGGCCAAGATTGGCAGCAACCAAATTATAGGAGAAAAAGTCCTAAGATTCACTGATTTGAGGCATCTTCCCAGGACTGTACTTGTTTGAGGCTTAAGGTATAGCCGGCATCACATTAGAGAAGGCAGATGGCCTGAGTTTAAGGCTGGGTTTGGGTCTAGCCTCCTGAATGGTCTCTGGAATTCCACTGTTTATCTGTTGTGTCTGAGAGATAATATGGTGGGAGTCCCAAGCCAAGCTCCCATCAGAGCTTGCACTCTGATTTTGGGATCCTAACAGCTAGCACCAGGAAGCAGCACACAGGGCATTTTCAAAGCAGTAACTCCGGCAATGCTCACAATCCCACAGCAGATATTTTTGTCCAATTCCCATTTCACAGAAGAAAAAAAAATTGAGACAAAGAAGGGTGAATACTGTGTCTATGTTCCCGGTTGGTAAGAAGAAAATCAAGGATTTCTGCTCAGCTAATCTGAGCCCAAATACAGATTCAGGAAAGAGTCACAGTGTTTCTTTTCACAGGAACTGATGATACAGGTGGCAAAACCCAGACACACAAGTTTACAAAACCATAGTTTTGCCAATTTTCAAGCAACCAAATATCTGTATCTGATTAGCTAGTCTTTCTCTTCAGTTAGCCAGAAAAACCCCCAGATTCAGTGTTGCTAAGGCAAAGAGAAAATATGCAAGTCTGAACTCTAAGACTTGGCAACACTGTTTGTCTAGATCAAGGTCAATAATCCATTCAAATTAGTTTCCCATCTGAGCAGAGTAATAAAAACTTGAGACCTGTAAAAGCTGTTCTCCCGAACTGAGATGACATGAACAATAGCATAAAACCTACGAAGTCATTACCACAAGGACAGAGCCAAAAACTGTTGTGCAACTTGGAGAGCCCATTCTTAGTTCCAACGGCACAAGGCTAGAGCCTCTCAAACTTCTGCATAAACATTAGTCACCTGGAAGTTCCAGTTACAAATGCAGACTGTAAATCAGTGGATCTGGGAGACTAGTGTGTAATGAGGCCTCAGGTCAGATCAATGATTCTGGATGAGGCTCATGTCATGCAACTGATAGTGAATGAGCCCAGTGGTCTCAGAGTGAGCAAAACTCAATTCTGCCACATTTTATACCCAGAGTAAATGCGTGTGTTATTTCTGTTTCACCAAATGATCTTACTGTTGTATTTATTTCAAACTACAAAATTCAGCATCTCTAACAATGCCTTTCTCACTAAACCTACACTGGATTTCTCCTTGTGAGATTAAAAGAAAATGAAAGGCCTCCCCCAACAACGACTGAAACCAATGTCTCTATAATGGAAGAGTAAAAGGTTTGGTGTCCTTCATATAAATTACATATGTTCAGAGGTATGGGAAGTCCTTCTGTATATATGTTGCTTTTATTGGTTAATGAATAAGAATCTGCCTTGGTCTGTGACAAGGTAGAGCAGAACGAGGTGGGGAAAACTAAACTGAATACTGGGAGAAAGAAGGCAGAGACAAGGAGATGCCATGGAGCCACCAGAGGGGAAAGACGTGAGGTGTCAGCTGGAACCTTGCTGGTAGGCCAGGAGTCTCATGGTAAAATATAAAATAGTGGAAATGGGTTAATTCTAGATGTAAGAGCTAGCTAGCAGTACGCTTAAGTGATTGGCCAAGCAGTGATTTAAATAGCATAGTTTTCTGTGTGATTATTTCGGGAGTCTGGGCGGCCGGGAAATGAACAATTGGCTTCCTACAACAAAGTCCCTGTAAGCAAAAGAGGTACAGAAAAACATTTAAGCTTGAAGCTTCTTTAGTCAAAATCTCTGAAAGTAGCTTGCTAGGGCAATGGTTTTCTGGATGACATAATGCAAGATGGATCTTACCATAATACTTTGAGAGCTCATTGGGGAGAAGAGGTTAGACTTTTTAAACAGCTGAGTTTTTACACAGTTCAATATGGTAGCCATGGGCTGTCACAACTACTTTGCACTTTTAATGTGATGGGTCTGATATGAAAATAGACACTAGATTTCAAACACCATGAATAAAAGAAGGTGAACTATGTCACAGTAAACCTTATGCTAGTATATCTTAATAATGCACTTATATCTTACCAATGTTTGGGATATGTTGGGTTAAATACCATATTTTACAGAAATAGTTATACCCATGTTGGTTTCTGACACTTGGATAGAACATAGGATATCAAACATGCTGGGCATATTCTCTACGACTGAGCCACTCATTACTTGTTTTTTTTTTTTTTTTTATACTGGAGCTTTATCTGTGCCATCCATTCATGTTCTCTCCCCCTCAGCTACACCTCAACAGGTTTACATTCTGTTTGTGGTGGCTTGGTGCTCAAACTGTCATTTTCAGAGCTTGAAAGAAAAGGAGCCTCTTGTCCCCCACCTCACACCTATTGATCCCACGGATGCCTGAGCACATTCACGTTATGGAAGGCCTGGGCTGGCTTTCCCACAGCATCGCGTACCAGGTGTTGACTGACATGAATGACAGGTGACAAAGGTATTGTGCTTGCTGAATTTTCTATGCAAATATGCCAGCAGAGCAGTGGTATTTTAAAAGAGTGAAATAATCACATAATTCTAAAATTCATATTAAAAACTACATTAAACATAAGAAATTGCACACACACAATAGATACTCATTGGGACGGGGGTGGGCTGTTGGGATGTTACCTTAGTTACTTCTGGGTTTTCAGCCACCATGTAAGTGAAGCCAATGTTCACCAGATCTGTGCCACTGCAGACACACAATATCCGCCCTTCCAGATCATTTTCAGATTTTCCAACAGCTTCAAGAGCAGCCAGGATTTTGGGATCCTGTATATGAATAAAAATAGGAAAAAATATGTTAGATTGCAGTGTGTGGAGAAAAACACGGTGAAAAGAAACACATTTTGGGTAAAAATATACCCTAAAGGGAAATGGTCCCTACCCCATTTAAAATCCTAGTGAACTAGCATTATTATAAAACCTGGAGAGATGAAATTTCCAATATTACAGAGTACCAGAAACCCTTCAGATGGGCTTTACACTTTTTTTTTAACTTTAGAAATCTTGGCTCAATAATGTTCGTGTAGATTTTTGACATAAATCTTATTTATTTGTTTTGACTGAACGTATGTCTTTGTGAGTACCTGGTGCTCAGATGGTTAAAGCCACCATGTGGGTTTCAGGATTGGCCAGGGTTCAATGGAAGAGCAGTCAGTGCTCTTAACTTCTGAGCCACAGCCCTAGTCCCTTTGTCTGGATTTTTGATTGTCACTATAAGAGAACTTCAGATTTAGCAAAGCTCAGGAAAGACCATGACTGGTTTGTGTTTGTGTCCATGAACACCCAAGGGGCCTCTTGTCACAGAACGCAGGCTTACTTACCATGAATAAGCACAATATCAGCACAGCTACTACCACAGGCTATTCTTATGAAATGAAGGTGAGACTCTTAAGCAGCTTCGATACAAAGACCAAACATTTTCATTTCTACAGTCTATGCATCCTCACGTGGAAGGAATGCTGTGAAAGTTTACCCTAATTCCTAAATAAAACACATTTGTTTTCCAGAGGAAATTCCAACATGCAGTTATGTAGGAAACTTAGCTAACATAAAGGAGACCAGCTGCAAAATAAATCAACAAATAGGAAAAGAATTTTGTTTTGGACGTCTGAAAACATGCAGGGCAGGTACACTGAAAAAAATAAATACTGTGGTAGAATCTTCTACGAAGAGACACCTTTGAAAGTCCTAACATTATTTTACATATAGCTTCTTATTCAAACAAACCAATGTAGGAAGATCACTGACTTCTGTGCTCTGGTAGCTTTTCCTGTCAGAGGTTAGCCAAGCTTTCTGTGTGAACTAGTGTCCTGAGTGCACAAGTGAAGAAATATGGGGTGCCTCAGCCTTGTAAACCTCCACATTCATCAGCCACACATGGAAAGCAAATTACTGATGGCAAGAGAATGGGGAGAGGTTTTAAAATGAATTTCCAGATGAAAGGATCTGTCTCTCTGACACTGATACCATGCAAAGGCTTTGGTTTCCAAGGACATTCCTAATAGAACTGAAAATAATGTGATCCAAATCACCTAAGAAGTATAGATGAAACGGCTACTCTGTGTCCATCCTTAAACCCAAGTTGATGATTTGGGGCGATTAGAAATGAAATAGAATCCTGGAGATCACTTTTCAAGTTTTGTAAAATCTATGTTAGAAAGACCAGCAGGACCAGTGAGATGCCTCAGAGGGTAAAAGTGCTCACTGTTCAAGCTTGATGACTCAAGTTTGATTCCCAGAACCATGTAAAGGTGGATGGACAGAACTAATTCCACAGGAACATCATGGTCTATGCACATTCACGCCCCCAACACACACACACACACACAAATGATACCAATCACATTTACCTTTGGTATGGCTGCCAGCCGAATACTGTTGATGAGGGAACATTCTAGCACTTGTCCTTCCTGAAGAGAGAGCATACACCCCAGCAATGAACTTAAATTCTGCCAGCCTCATGGCATAGAGTGCTTACCAATCATTTCTAAAAATAAAATCAATGCTGTACAGAGAAGTGTCAAAATGCAAACCAAGTGACAGTAATGATTTCTAATGATCGGAAAGAAAAGACTCAAACTTCTTATTTCACATACATGGATATATATTCATATATATATATAAATGCAACCCTGAATGAGTAATAAAATATTTACAGATTGTCATTGCATTTATATACATAATAATGCCTAATATTATTAAATATGTAGCTATAGAAAACATTAAGTAGAAATAATTCCAACTTTTATATAATTCCAATTACACCTTTCTTGGTTTGGGCTCCAATGTTCATTAAATGTGAACAGTCTGCCACACATCCGATTATGCCCCAGGGTCTAATGAGTTGAACTTTCATTTAATGTGCCTTTTAATTTCAGCTCAAAAATTATTTTCTAGAAAATATTCCTAACTCTCAAGATTAAATTAGACCTACTTTGTCTAAGCTTTTTTAACAAAGTAAACTTCTCGTTCACAATCCTCAGTGACTTGAAGCTCTTTGAAAAATGCCCAACTTTGTTCCTCCAGTAGAATCTCTTAGAGTTAACCTGAATAATGTCTTTAATCCCCCAGAGTCCTCAACGCCTGGGACAGGAAAGCAAGTAGTAAAAAACCTCCAAGGAATGAGTAAGCATAGCATCCATGCTCTCAAGGGAAACTTGGTCTACCTATTGAGGACTGAAATGGTTTGAGCGGGAAGGCAGACAAGACGGCCTGCTGCTCTTATGCCTTACCTTGCCTTCACTCTTCCAGGTCAGGAAAAAGCCAAATTCGTCCACTTTGAAGAGGCAGTTGGGTTCAAACACGAAAGATTCCTATTAAAAACAAGTGTGATGGTTTCATGACTTAACAGCATTTTGATTCAATAAAAATTCAAGTATGTTCAGCGTCCAAACACAGGACAACGAGCAATCATTGTTTGTATCTGGATCCTCACCCTCCACTTCTGATGACGCTGTGGACCATTTTCATTTAGGGCACTGTGCGCCCTTTTTCTCTATCAAAAGGCTGATCTGTGTAACAGAAACCCTTCCTCTAGAACACACTCAAAATCACTGACATTGACACCCTGGGTGTACACAGGAAAGGGTTTCCTGAAGGTCTAGGGAGAGGGGCTCCTGAAAGATAATTGAATGTTGCTTGTTTGCCTTCCAGAGAGAGGACACACTGCTGCCTGTAACTGTTCCATACCAACACTAGCCCTGAGATGCATCACCACAAGCCATCTCGGGCTTCTGATGCACCATGCATTGAGTACCATTGCTGTGGACTTTGACTCTAGAAACTCAATGAAAACCACAGAATCAAAGCTTCAATTGAAAAGGAGGGCTCTCCAAACTCACACACCACAGCAGATCCACCCTATGCGCCAACGGATTCCTGGCCCACTGCATTTAGGAACACAAGGAAAATCTGTCAGCTAGAGAAAAAGAGTGTTCGGGAAATGAACCCAGATGCTCTGTGCCCTCTGTTTGCATAATTCCATGGCATGGCTCTGTGCTTCAACAAATCTAGGCATTCTTCTCATGAACTAAAGAAGCCATCTTCCTGGATCATCATAATGCCAACAATTAGGAGTCTGTCCTTTCTGCAGGGGGAAAAAGCATCACTAAATAAATAGCAATTATAGGATTAACATTTTAAGAAAGGCACTTCAAACGCTTAGTTTCTCGAATCCAAATTTATCTTTCTAAATTCCAGGAAAACAGCAACATTCATCAAGGCAAATCCAACATCAAGAGATGGCCACCATAAGATGGCAGACCAGGGGACCTGGCAGCCTTGAATGAAGCTAGCCTTTAATATGTTTGTGTAGTTTTCTGGCAAAGAATCACTGTAAGCATTCAACTCCCACACCAGGCAGTGGGAACTCCACATCAGTGCTGGGAACTACAGACAGAGCAATGAATAAGACAGAAGCAAAGGTAAGACCTCTCTCTGCCTTTTGAGACAAAATTCAGTTTACCATTGTCTAGTTACTTGCTCCGAACAGACCCTTTTTGTCTCAGAATCCTACCTAATCAAGGTCTTTACCCATACCTTTTGGGTTAGTTGTAGCAATTAAAGGAGCCAGGGGATGTAAGGTACACAGTGCAGAGTCACAACTCAGCAAGCTACATCCTATGCTATTGTAACCATGGTAGCCTATTATGAACAAGTATTTGGCAGTAAGTGTGTGATTTGACATTGAGTGGTTGATGATTCCTTTCTTCTTGAAATGATTTCCCCCTCTTTACCCTGACCAAGCCCCACTCCTCTAAGGTCACTTCCTGCCTTTTCCCCATACACCCAAACTCTGCATAGCCTTCAGACTTAGTTTTTGGACTTCTCATTTCTATTATGCTCCTAGATTTCTGTAAATCACATGGCTTCAATACCAACCAGTTACGGCTGCCTCACACGTTTACAATAGCAGCCCAGTTATCTGTGAGGTCGAAATCAGACATTTAACACTCCAGTCGCCATCTCCCCTTGGATGTTTCAGAATTAGCATGTTCAGATCTGACTTTCTGGCTCCCTCCCTCCTCTCTGAGCAGCTCTATTGTCACAAGCTGTCTCACAAGCTGAGAGTCATTCTTGGCTTTCCTTCCTTGTTTTCTGCTCGTGATCATTAATAAGTCTACTTTCATAGCGCTCAGGTGATAATGCCCATCTAACTCCATCTCTACCATTATGCCCCTGGTTCAAACATTTGTTACCATTCCTGTGAATTCTTCCCACTTCTACACTGTTTATCCCACAGCAGCCATGTTGATTCTTTTTAATTTCTTTTAACCAGTTTTCTAAAATCCTGAACTAATGAATTCCCATTATATTTAGGATAAAATTTCAACTAAAGTTGGTCTAATGAGTCCTACGAATATCTGAGTCCTCTGTATCTTACTTTAACCACTTCTTGTTCTGTGATCTTGTGGCTCACTACCAACAAAATGGTTTTCCTTAAAGGCCTTTCAGTGCTTTCCAGCCTCAGGACCTTTGTGCTTCCAGCTCCACCTCTTCAGAAAAATCTCTCTAGTCCCCTTGGAGTATCTGGCTCTTCATCTTAACATCTCCCACTTTAATGACTGATTGAACCCCCTTCATAGAGGCTCCCCAATCTCCTTACTATGTGTCTGATTTCCTGACAAAGTATCTTGCTTCCTTCCTTGCTGACACTGAATGCTGTCTGCTATTATGTCATCTCCTGACTGACTGGCTCACACAATAGAATGTAACCTCCACGAGGAGTGCCCTTAAAGAGGTCTTGTGTATCTCTAAGTTTCTTTCACTTCAAATACTTATTTTGAAATCATCCTAAAACTAATTCACTCATGAAAGGATGAATGGACAGATAACATTCTCAAATAAAATATTTTGCTACATGCCAGTATGTAAAAAGAAAATAAAAATGAACAAAACAAGAAAATTAAGCAAAAAGAAGCAAAATGCAGTAGAAGGGTAAAATAGGGATAGAGGAAAATGTAGAAACACTTGGAGCTAGCTGCTAGATGATCCCCCAAGTAGAAAACAAAACCCTTGGGGGGTCCTCATCAACTAAAATAAGATGAAATATTTATAAAGCCTATCTGGCTCATGAGATAAAGCCCTATTTGTTATTGTGAGAAGCAATGTCCAGGGTAAAAGTCTTCCCAGGATCTCACCTAAAAGCTCTCCCTGACTGATGCTACAATAAAAAGCCTACAGTAAGCTCCTTGGCTTAGCCAAGAGGCTTCCTGACCAGACACATCCTAACTACCTATGGAACTTCAGAGCACAGATCTGAGGGCTAAGTGATAACCAACTGAAAGGAACTAGAGCAAACCTACTTAGTTTCTACCTCCTACCAGCAAGCCAAGCACTGGGCCTCTACTGGTGGTACACAATCTCTATGCTTTT
Organism: Ondatra zibethicus; assembly: GCA_004026605.1. NCBI lineage: Eukaryota > Metazoa > Chordata > Mammalia > Rodentia > Cricetidae > Ondatra > Ondatra zibethicus. The sequence continues at coordinate 3,571 of PVIU01005687.1, read as the reverse complement.
TCGCCAGCAGTAGTTTTATATTTCATAGAGGTACTTTCAGACTAGAACTCAGGCTATGGCACCCTGGCCAGACCATCGTGATATCCAAGACCCATAGCCAGGTACATCTTCTACCACCTAGGGAACTGTGGAGGAGAGGACTAGAAAAGGAAGCCAGGCTGTTTGTTTTCCAGTTAAGGGATAGTAATTGAATCTGCTGATAAGAAAATAAACCATAGAAGGGAGCCTGGGAAATCCTGAACAAGTTGCAGCTAGAGGTCACTTTTAATTTTTTTCTTTCTTTTATTTATTTATTTATTATGTATATATACAATATTCTGTCTGTGTGTATGCCTACAAGCCAGAAGAGGGAACCAGACCTCATTACAGATGGTTGTGAGCCATCATGTGGTTGCCGGGAATTGAACTCAGGACCTTTGGAAAAGCAGACAATGCTCTTAACCACTGAGCCATCTCTCCAGCCCGAGGTCACTTTTCTTGAGAGAGGCACAAGCATCACTCTAGCTGCCAGCACTGCTATCAGAATTCTATTTCTGGCACTAGGATCCCTGGTCAGAAGGCATGTGCCACTCAAGGCTTCTGGAGACAGACACTTACCACCTCGTCAAACATGGAGGGCATGATAAGTTCTATGCTATTTTTTAGTGGATGCTATCTTCACAGTATACGAAATAGCACAGCCTAACAAAATATTCAAATTGATTTAATATTTTTCCATTCTTTCAATTTCAAAAGACATTCTGTCAAGTAAAATTTAATTCCCTTTCTCCTTTAAAGGAATTCCAGAGAACTCAGCCGGCTGAATAAAAACAAGGGTAGGTAGGTGGCTATCCAGATAACAGATACTTGAGTGTGTTTGTAGATTTTACGTGGAGTTAGTCGGCCACGTTGGGCAGCCAAATGTAGTAGGGAGGAAAGGGCTGCGTTTCTGGTGCCCGGTTAGCTTATGCCCGAAATAACTACACAGAAACTGTATTTATTTAATGACTGCCTGGCCCATTAGTTTTAGCCTCTTATTGGCTAACTCTCATATCTTGATTAACCCATTTTCATTAATGTGTATCGCCACTTGACTGTGGCTTACCGGCATGAGTCTAAGCAGCGTCCATCTTGGCCAGGCGAATCATGGCGTCTGTCCCACTGTCTTTTCTTCCCCAGTATTTTGTTTTGTCTACTATGCCCACCTAAGGGCTGCCCTATCAAAAGGCCAAGGCAGTCTCTTTATTTAACCAATAAAAGCAACAAAAATACGAAAGGACCTCCTACACCAACCTCATGTGTATGGTTACACATGTACATGTGTGTGAATGCATGTGAGCTCCAAGAACTGATGAGCTGGATTTATGTCGAATGCCTATATATTGATATAGGGTCTCTTGCTGAACCCAGAGTTTGCAAATTTATCTAGTCCTGCTAACTAGCTTACTCTGGAGATCCCCCATCTCTGCTTTCCAAGAGTGGATGGTGGGGAATCAGAATTTAGTTCCTTACACTCATGCCACAAACATTTTACCCACTGAGAAATCTCCCTAGCCCCATAACTTTGATTTCAAGGTAGACTATAGTTCTTTATTTCCTGTCCTCCCTTTCACCATGATTACCCAAGTTAACCCTTAATGTCAATGTTTATATTGTGGGCTTTGCAACACAAACTATGATAGTCATGTCTTATTTCCAGCTATGGCCAACTTTTCTGGATAGGCTAGTATGTGGTATAATTATATTTTACTTAAACAGGAATGGTGCAGGACTTCTCTTTTGCATTTGTGACTGAGAAGATTCAGATATGAAGGAGTGAGTGGAGGGAGGGCTTTGTATTACATCACAAGTTTTACAGAGCTGAGATTGTGATGATTTGAATGATAATGTCCCCATAGACCTGGGGGTTTGGATATTCGGTCTCCAACTGGTAGTACTGTTTGCTTAGGTTTAGGGGGTGGCCTTGCTAGAGAAAGTATGTGTAGCATGAATAATAAAAAACCAGAAATAGATATTGGGGTTCAAGCTGAAGATCAGAAAAGCAAATCAGCCAACCACTAGAGAGACCTTTTACCTCCACCAAATCTTCAGATCGAAAGGGCGAGATCCTGTCTCCACTAATCCTCAGACTACACACTCCAGTGAGTTCCTGTCTCTTCCCCCTTTATATTCCTCTTTGCCCAGGCAAATTGCTCCTGTGTCTACCTGCTAGTGCTGGGATTAAAGATGTGTGACTCCCAAACATTGGGAATAAAGGTGTGAGCCGCCAACAAGTCAAGCTAAGGCCAGGCATTCATAAGTAAGACTAAGTCTCCCAAATATCTATGTACTCACTGATAAGTGGCTTTTAGACAGAAAACAAAGAAAAACCAGCCTACAATTCACAATCCCAGAGGACCTAGACAACAATGAGGACCCTAAGAGAGACAGAGACATACATGGATCTAATCTACATGGGACATAGAAAAGGCAAGATCTCCTGACTAAACTGGGAGCATGGGGATCATGGGAGAGGGTAGAAGGGGAGAGAAGAGGAGAAAAATATATAGCTCAATAAAAACAATTTTTAAAAAAAGAATAAGTCTCCATGTATTTATTTGGGGGCCAGGTGGCAGGATCCCAAAGAGTAACACTATGCCTGCACCTTCCCTGCTATGAAAAACTCAAATTGCTTTGGTACCATAAACTCAAATTAACCTCAAGTTTCTTTAATTTCTTTCTTTATATTGCCTTTTGTGGTGGGATTTTGATCCATTCAGCCAAGGACTTTTGGGGCAGCAAGCCCTAGGGCGTGGTTTTATCTGCCTATGACAGCTTAAACACTGAGGGACAGAGCCTCATGGTCTCTCTTGCACCCTTAGGCTCTTGGGTGACCAGAGCAGAGCAGGTGGTGAAGAAACAGCTTGCAGTTGGTGCTCTTCACCCCTGGGCAGAGCAACTAGACAAAGGCAGCTGGATCAGCAGCGACATCTGATTTGTTCTGCATCTGTAAATTTGTCTTTTCATTGCACCCCTTAGTAAATTGGTTATTAGAACTTTGTAAGTTCTCGCTTGAGCCTTTGTTATGGTGTTTCTTCACAGTGATAAAAAGTAACGAACACAAGAACATTCAAAGGAGATGGCACTCTGCAGTGGTTTGGGGACTCCAGCCTCCTCTCTACAGAAACCTGCTGAAGTATCTCGGTAGTCACGCTGATTAACCTTCTTGAACTTAACTTTTCCTACCTACCTAAAAATGAATAAAACCGGGGCTGGAGAGATGGCTCAGAGGTTAAGAGCATTGCCTGCTCTTCCAAAGGTCCTGAGTTCAATTGCCAGCAACCACATGGTGGCTCACAACCATCTTTAATGGGGTCTGGTGCCCTCTTCTGGCCTGTAGGCATACACACAGACAGAATATTGTATACATAATAAATAAATATAAAAAAGTTACAAAAACCAAAGATTTTATGGTAATAAATACTTGGAAGAAATCTATTTCAACCTATGTTTCATTTTCAAAAAAAATGAATAAAACCGACACTAATCTCAAAGGCCATTCAAAGAACTAAGCGGAGTCTAAGGAGTTGGGAAAAGGTGAACGCTGAATAAA